>JAMPIV010017650.1:0-167797 GCA_024509875.1 Oreohelix idahoensis | reverse complement strand
TATTGTCTTCATTGTTAAAAAAAGACATGCCGGTGAAGGTGACATGGACTGGTACATGCAATGAAACTTTAAACAAAATTATAAATTTGTTCTCGCATGAACCAATTTTAAGACTTCCCGATGCTTCCAAAAGATTTTTCTTACGAACAGATGCTAGTAACTACGGCATTGGTGCATGCCTGCTTTAGAACCATGATGGCATTCTACATCCTACCTTATATATTTCAAGAAAGCTAAAGCCGGCAGAAACAATGTATTCCACAGTGGACAAGGAACTTTTATCTGTGATATGGGCAATACATAAACTTGAAAAGTTCTTGCTTGGTGCTCCCTTCACCATACAGACGGACCAACGTGCTGTAGCATCTTTGCGTCGATCTAACCATAAGAGCCAAAAAACTCGCCAGATATGCAATCATCCTACAGCCATTTGAATTCTCCATTGAACATATTCCTGGCACTGAAAACATTGTGGCGGATGCGTTGTCACGTAATCCTATTGACGACGAATAATCAACATTGACATTCCTAAAACATATCAACTATAAGAGAACTAACCTTGCCTTCAATTTAAACTTTATAAACACTATATGCATCACAGAATTGAACTAAAGACAATCAAGGTATACATATTGACATTCAAACTTCGTCTAACGTCCATACACGATATATGAATATTCGTTGAACAATCATGGAACAATATCTGACGACAAGTCGAACTTATTATCCTATGTGCACTTAATTCTTGGATGCTGGGATAAATGACATTTCTTTCCAACGTAAACGTTTGAACATTTTTGCCTAAAAGAATTCATCAGGATCAAGACTACGGATGGATCATCATATCCTATACTAATTAATTAGTTAACTTCTTAATTGAATTATTATCAATAAAATGAAATGTGAGAAAAAAATGAAATGAAAGAACAAAAAAAAAAAAAAAAAAAAAAGAGAACGAAATATAAAAAGAAGAAATTATGAAAAGAGAAAATAAATCTCACACAAGTATTAGATTAATATTTTTTTTTTAATGTACCTATACATTATTTAGTTAGTTAAATTAGATAGTTATTATTCACTAACACTTAACACACACAATTAAGTTAAACTTATATTCGAATTTCTTTCTATTTCTTCTCACTTATTTTGTCTTTTCTTCTCTCATAACATCGCGTTACATTAGAACCTTAATAATTTAACTCTTAGTTTAATTAATTAATTTAATTTTAATTAGTCAAATTAATTCCTATATGACATACTAATACGACAGACCTTACTTTAATTTAATTCTATCATTCACTATTAACATTGGACATTTTATTTAGTTGATATAATAATATGTATAATATTGATATATAATGTGATTAATGTTAGATGACTATGACAAATAGTTAGTTGACATGGCCGCAACACGGTTCTACTCAGAACATCGTCGGCCATATGTCACGATTGTGTTAAATTTTTTTTTTGAAAAAATTGTTAAGTCGGATAGATCTTGAAAAAAATAAATCTATCGATTTTTTTTTCCCGGTGTACAGGGAATTGTTACGGTATTATGATATTAACGCGTCTGCTAAAGGTTAGCGGAAGTGCAAATTAAAGGTTAAGACATTTAATATATTGCGATAGATGTTTCAATTATTGAACGCTCCATACACGATCGATTATGGCGTGTCTAGCGTTGTTTAGGACACAGTCGGTAACTAGGAGACGCTACCCTTTGTTACTTGACCGCCAAGCTGAATAGCTGCGTTTTTCTAACCTTCCAATTCAATGGCATGATATAGCCATTTATATGTGCATTTTTTGATGGACCAGGGTCAGTCCTAGAACTCTATATGAGAGGAAAATTTATGGAGGTTAGTATTTAACTAGAATTCTCAGAAGGAGGAGAATAATCGTCAAATTCGTATGAAATATTCAGACTCGCAGTCTCACTGTCGGCAGGTAGCCATGTCTAGCTGCGCGTGCATATAGCTGTGATGTTCTGACGACAATACTGCATTGTATCCTTAAACGGACATTGACACGTAAACCAGCAGTCTACGTTATTGATTAATTTATGCATGACTTATAGGACTTATGTTCTGTTCCTATTTGAAATGATCATCCTGTGTGTACATGTGATTAAATATTACGGACTCAATCTGAAGGCATTAACTACTTCATTAATGTTGCTGAGTTCAAGTTACATGAACTACTTCTTCATACCATGCTACTGAGTTGTATGAACACCTTCACCCTAATTCGCGTAATACTAAACAAAGCACGATTAACAAGAGATCACTAAAGTAACCATACTCAGTGCATGATCTTCAACCGGCAAATAACTCAGCAACAAGGTATCACACTACCTTGCAATTCCATGTATAAGCCTAGGCATTTAACTTCCTCTGCTATAAGTTCTGTGCAGGTTGGAGCAATTTTCTAGGCTTTTCGCTACTGAACCACACACACAAAGACACAAATCATCAATGTACATTCAATTTTCATAAATATATATATTCAAAATCTGCAGCTTACCACAATTAAGAAATCTGAGAACAAATTACGTTGAATAGCAAGACCAATATGGCACACTCTCGATCTGCTGTCGTTCCAGGCTTTCAAAGAATAATTGCACTGGCTTTCAAACGCATAAGTTTCTCCAATTAATGAAGAAATATTTGAATGTGGCAGTGAACTGACGCTCTTTTTGCCAATATCGGGAGTTCTAACCAATAAGGCCCTATGTTTACAAAGTATTTGAAATTAAAAGCAGCTTTCCTATCGTGTCTCTATTAGCAACCCACTAGTACTTTTTCTCGACTATTCGTAGTTAGTCTTTCATAAAATGGGAACCAATCATAGCGAGTCTAACGGTGTGGCCTCCCAACTCATTTTAAAAAGTCTTATTCTACCATGCCAAATGGAGCAACCATGACCAAGTGTTGTCAATACGGACACCACTACTTTATTTTGGCTATAAGATGTTTATTCTTTAACTAATGGTGCAACACTTACTATATTCGTTATCAGCAAATTCTACTGCATCTAACTATATAAGTTTAAATGGTCTACTCTGTCAGTGGAGAGACATGATTTCAACCTAAACTCATGTTAATATTTAACTTTTCCACTGTTTATTAAAAAAAGCAAATTAATATGCAGAACGCGTTTCGACATTAATGTCTCAATGCAATGCAGTGTACGCCTTAGGAAAGCACAGTCCTATACCAGTCTTCTTCCTATGTAATTATCTATCCGTTTGGCTTTACATTTAATTATGATTTATTTATGTGGATTTAGAATGTTCCACGACACCAAGAAGGGAGATCTTGCAGACTGCAATAATTGGAGAGGAATCACCCTTCTCTCAGTTCCCAGCAAAATACTAGGCAGGATAATTATTCAGAGAATTTCAAAAGCAGTAGACCACAAACTGAGGAAAGAACAAGCAGGATTTAGAAAGAACAGAAGATATGTAGATCATATATTCACTCTCAGGAACATTATAGAGCAGTGCTCAGAATGGCAAAGACAGCTGTACACTAATTTCGTTGATTTTGAAAAGGCTTTTGACAGCATACATAGGGACAGTTTATGGAAAATACTGAGGGCTTATGGAATTCCAAGCTGCATAGTGTCAATCATAAAAAGCCTCTATGCCAACTTCACGTGTAGTGTTGGGCAGAGCAACCTAACCTTTGAGGTGAAGACAGGAGTATGACAGGGATGCCCCTTATCTTACTTACTTAGTCGTTCCCCTTCTACCGTGAGGTGTAGAGGTTCCCCTTATCAACCACTCTATTTTTAACAGTCATAGACTGGGTGATGCGCCAGACAACAGAGGGCATTCCAAGAGGAATAAGATGGCCTACATTTTCTACATTGGAAGATCTGGAATATGCAGATGATATTGCACTACTAGCACATTCACATCAACACATCCAGGAAAAAACGGATAGACTTAATAAGTATAGCCAGCAGGTGGGCTTGAACATCAATTTAAAGAAGTCAGAGGTCATGACGCTCAATGTGAGCAACCCTGAGCCCATATCAGTAAGGAATCAGCAACTGGTACAGACAGACACCTTCACATACCTAGGATGCATGGTAACACCAGACGGCGGGGCAGGCAAAAACATCAACATCAGAATGAATAAAGCAAGAACAGCCTTTTTTAGCCTAAACAACATCTGGAAGTCCTCTCAATACAGCACAAGCACAAAATTAAGATTATATCAGAGCTGTGTGCTTTCTGTGCTTTTCTATGGTGCGGAATGCTGGAGAGTTACAGAGAAAGAAATGTCGAAATTGTCCTCTTTTCACACAACATGCCTAAGAAAAATTCACCGAATCTTTTGGCCGAATACCATCACCAACCAAGATCTGCTTACTCGGAGCAAGCAAGAGGACATGCACACCATCATAGCTGGCAGACGCTAAGGCTGGTTTGGCCATGTCCTCAGAAGAGATCCCTATGCCATCACAAGAACAGCTATGCTTTGGACCCCTGAAGGAAAACGAAAGAGAGGCCGACCAAAAACAACCTGGCGGAGGACTGTGGAGGCTGAGATGCAAAGAATGAACCAGAGTTGGGGCACTGTACGAAGGATGGCCACTGATCGAGCAAAGTGGAATCAATTTGTTGTTGCCCTACAAGACGCCACTAGGCGTGATGGCCACTGACTGCTTTGACGGTCGGCGGCTAAGGATCAAAGAAGAAGAAGAATTCTGACCTGATATTTTAGGTAAGTCATTTTGCTAAACATTTACACATAATAAGAATATGGTGACAAATACTACAGAGAAATCATGATTTAAGCAGGGTGCTCATGAAATCTCTGTACAACTGTTGTATGCATCTGAACATGCTCTTCAGATGTGATTTTTCTCTGTTGCCATAAGACACGCTTTCACTTTCCTTATGGCTACTTCATTTGGCACACGAATGCTCCAGTGGATCTTCTTGCGAGATCTTAATGACACTGCAGTTCATTCTGTGGCTGAATGACACAGCTTGTATTCAATTGTATGCAGATGAGCATATATGCAGCTGTCTTATGCATGTAAATGGACAGTTCGAAAAGAGTAATTTTGTTGTTTATTTGTTGTTTTTTAGCACTTTCTTGGTAGTCAAAGAATATATTTCCCTGCACAATAGCGTGTTGTTCATTTCTGTTATTCTTTTCATCAATCAAAGAGGACAGTATATTTCATAGTGCCTGACGTGTCGTTGAATCACATAAAGGACGCTGTCCTCTTCTTGGATAGAACTGTGAGCTGGTTCTCCGCACTGCTGAATCAGAAGTTTAATCTGAGGATGTTTTTAAAGAAACAATGCCAGAGCTAGAGTCATTATAGAATTCATATTTTGTGGTACACAAGCATCTGACCAAAGAGTCATCTCTGTGAGTTCATGATGATCTCTAATAACTTTCTCATATTGTTTCCAGATCTCCCATTTCCTATTTCATGCAACAAAGGAAAGTAAGATTTCTTTGTAAATGACAAAGTGACAGTCAGGTTGAATGTCACATCTTGTGTTTGTGAAGAAAAATGGGAACATCACATTTCAGGAGTGTCTACATATTTTATAAGTCAAAACAAAACACTGGCGTACTTTTGTTATTTCTGTCCTTTTCACTTTCAGGTTCAGCTTTTTTCAACATTGTTCTGGTGTGTTTCTGATTCTTCTTTATCTTCAGAGATACTTCTATATACCTTTGCAAGTTCACATCTATCACATCTGTCTTTCTTTGAGGATAGAAAACTTATGTTGAATTCTGTATTGAATATTTCATTATGCTTATGTTTTTTGACATGCTGGTTGCCTCATTCTTCATGGTGGGTAATATAAAAACCCGTATATCTTGCTCAGCTTAAGCCGTTTTTCAAGATACGCCTTTAGAGGTAGCTCTACAGTAATGTGATGGTATTCTAAGAAAAGAGTTGATTTGTTTCCGCCCTTCTTGCAGGGTGACCTCATCAATTTTGATTGCATTTTTTCCTCTCACAAATGACTGTGGTATTTCTGTATCAAGACATATTAACTTCGTACAGAAGTAGTTGAGTTGTATCTGTGAGATACCAAAGGTGTTCAAGCAAAATATTTCGCACACTCTGAAACTTATGGCTGTGCAGCCTCCCATGCCCCTTTTCCTCTTAAGGAGCACGCAACCATCACTTTAGCTGCTTCCCTTGCATTAAACCTGCACCATATCAGCTTTAAAACAGAGGCGGCAGCGAATTTGTTTCTTCGCGTCTCCATAGTGATTCACAACATCACGTGATGACTACGACTAGTTTGATTGGCAGATCAGGAGGTGGAATAAAGCAGTGTAAATGTGATGACTTTGAATAATTAAAATCCAACAAACGTTTCAATCAAAATAATTTTTTGGGAAAGTATGTTCTCATATAAGGGATAACTGTAAGATATTTTGTAAGATGATAGAGTAGCTTAAATTACGTCACTTTATTACCTCAGGTCAATTTTTGCCAAAAATGGAGATAGAATAAAGCAGTACTATGGCGACGATTTGTATTCAAATTTCACAAGTAAATCTGGATCATTCAACCTACAACATTCTCGTTGCTTACGTCACAGGTCATAGGTAACTCTTGAATTATATGCTTCTCTACGTTGTAACTTGTTTCGTTTACTCAGTGGTTTAGAACTCTGCTTCTTCAACTTTAATAAAACTCAATTCAGTGTTCTTTGGTGATGCTTGAAGTTACCGTAGCTGATTTGTCTACATACGACCGGTATGCTTCGTTGGTTCTTAACACTGTACTTGAAAGGCTATCTTTACTACACGAGGCGCAAAAGCTTAAAAATGTTTCAACAGGTACTTTCAGTATATTTTGGGCATCCCTGTCCAATAAATATCCCAATTAACTTTTGCTGTTTGCAATAAACACTTGCGTGTGTTCTTGAATTCATATCTTGAATAGTAACAATGGAGTTAGGCTGATATTTGTTTCCAAATATTCGCTCGAAAATGGCAAGGCGACAGCTCCGGCACGCAGTACCGCTGAGTTATATCGTCTTCAGTCATTAACGACTCGAACAGAAAGACCCCCACACATTATGTTGCTCTGGCTTTTTGTTAAGCTCACCCAACGTGAACTTAGCTCACTCCACGTGAACATTGGCTCACCCATGTGATCAAACTTCTCAAACCTTCGAGAGGGTACACGTATCTTGAAGCGACTACATCTCTCCATCAAGAGCAACAACTCTTGTCCCAACTATTTAATTAATAGTTTTACTTCCCTTTGACTACTTCTTAATATTTTACATCTTTTGTTTAACTAACGCATCGCACCTTTCCTTCCTTATCTCAATTATCTATGAACCAGTCACCTTAACCGGCCACAGTATATTGGAATAATCTCCTGTTTTCGTCAAAATAAATACACTGAATGTGATTTGTGACGGATCAGGTTTATAGTGGGGAAATTATCAACTCAATCCTCATTTTGCTGTGAAGTCGGTTTTTAATTCTTCGTCCTGTTTATTGCGTAATAGCCATCAACGACAAAATTTGACCCAACTTGTCACCATAAACACAAGATACTACATCGGATTACATTTATCCATTGTCTTTCGGTCTTTCAAGGTACGAAGCATCCTGGCTGACGCAGTGTCGATACCTGTTGTGGCGTAGTTGGATTAGCATAGTCCGTGATGTCTTCCTGTTCAGGGTCCGCATCATGCAAACTTGTGTAAGTATTCGCCATGGGCACTGTACTATTTTCAGGCCACTGTCATGTGTAATAAGGACTTTAATACAAGTCTGAAAGAGGTCAGAAGGGTTTATTTTTCGTGATTTAAAACGCACTTCGAATACTTAGATGAAAAGATGGAAATATTTATATTGTTATATGATTTTGAATGAAATTTGGAGAATAATCTATACACGCTAGCATGAGTACCTGTAGAAAAACGACAGGACAAAATTGGACATAGCAGCAGCCAGACCTCTCAGGATTCAATAAAGGAAAATTTGCATTTCAGACATTTGTATTTGTAATTTTATTTTCTGAAATGCAGCTTTAATAATACGTTATATAATAGCTGAAATAAATATTTTGTCACAAGCACCTGAAATATACCTTTACACGTGTAATATTTATTTATTTATATAACAGCTCGCAGGGGAAAAAAAAATCATACATATCAGCACTTAGTGTATGAAAAGTACATTATAAAACGGTGTGTGTGTGAGAGATAGAAAATAAGAGAGAGAGAGAGAACAAGAGAGAGAACAAGAGAGAGAGAGTGAGAGTCAGGGTGAGAGCGAGAGAAGGGAGGCAGAAGAAAGAATAAGACACAGTTAAACTGTAGGCATCAAGCAGGTTTGATTCAATAAATGAAGAATGCAGCAGAGCTGACCATGAGGATTTTTCAGTGTGATGGGAGGTATCGTGATGATGCTGTCCCCTTGCCCCCATGCAAGAGTACACTCTTACAATACTCAATTTCATGCTATTGAGTTGGAGCACACTGTAATTTCCGCTACTGATGTTCACTGTATCATTTTTCAAAAACAAAATACACTTATGTTTTTACAATGTTATAGTAGGTAATTAAAAAAAATAATAATGTTGTTGAATTGCAGGTGGGCGCTTAGTACGCTATTGCTGAAAACAAGGAATAATATAGGCAAAGAGTAATCGAAAAATGTATGTTTCATAAATAAAATCAACGTAAACATAAAAAATAGTTCATATAGTAAAATCTCAAACTATCCGGTTTCATTAGTTGTTTTAACATATAAATTAAAACAAAAATGTTTTAATACATTTAAACAGTATGCAGTCATATCGCCCTGGAGGCACAGATGCCGCAGTGCACCGAGACAATTACGTTAAGAGGCAGTGAAATATCAGGACAGGAGATCAAACAGGGGTAAACAGGAATAAATTGAAGTCCGTACTGGAGTCATATAATTTTCTGGGTTGACGGACTGGCTTATAATATCATTAGGGAAAAGGACGTCATATTTATTGTCAGCTGTAGATTTCGTATTCTGTATGCTGCCGTATAGGCTGTAGAGGATAAGGTTCGATATTTAGGAGCAGAGAACAGGATCTCTGTCCTTTTAGGAGACCTGTTGTAAAAGGCAACTAACTGGAATTTGCAAGGGCTTGCAACTTCGTCATCAAACACAAACCGGTGCAGGAACCACCGCTGTAATAGAACTTGAAGTGCTTCAGCGTATGTTTCCCGAAGGGGAATGATGGAAGCAAAGGTCCCATGCTTCTCACGGAGCAGAAACAGATCACAGGTGACATCACCCAAGATGTTACTTCACATGATTAACCATAAAACGAAATGAGAGAGAATTAACATTAAATTACAGATTGTAAACAATGCCTTGGAAAAAACGCAGAGTTTATGTGAAAAATGACAAATACGACATGAGAAAATACACCAAGCTACACAAGAAATCGCACCAGCATTGAAGAGGACTGCAAAGCATTAGTGACAAACAGATGCAAGTTTGCAACTGATGCACGCAAGAAGAAAGAAAAAGCAAGTCAAAGGAAGACTAAATAGACAAATAGTAAACGAATTTAAGACAGTAAATGAAGGTAGCTACACCAGAGGTGCAGAGAGCTTGAAGTGCATCACAGATGAAAAACAACATCTATGTATAAGGAAATAAACTTGTAAACAGAGCTGGAAAATAAAATAGCCCAGGCTAATGAAGCGTTCCATAAAAACTTATTTTATTCAACAAATCTGTGTCAACGAAAATAAGAAAGAGAGCTCTTCAATGTTATATAAAGTTGGGCGTCATGACCCAAGTAGGCCCACCCCTTAGAGTGTAAAGAAGATTAAGGGGATGAAACACTTGATCGACGGTGGGGCCAATTTCTAATGATCAGAGAACCTCCTGGTGTGTCGCTCTGTATAGTGTATCCTATCATCATAGAGACAATCCTGACTTACGGAAGTGCGGCGTGGACAGTGTGGCCGTGCGTGTTGGTGTGTGTTGTTGTTGTTTAGTGGTAAGTCCGATCACTATCCTAATAGTGGGTAGTTGCACATGATGATGTTTCACGTAGAGTACATACATATGACACGAAGAACTGATGCAGGATGATGAACACGATGAAAATGTAATTCACTAGAACAGCGGTGAAGCAAACAAAGTAATCAGGTTTATTTACATGATCTTTTCAAGAATGTAATGTGGAACGGAATTCAATATATCCTGCCTTGCCACTGCAGAAATCAAACTTCTTATACAGTCATTTCACTAGTGTTGATTGTAATACAAAGTCGACCTTTCATTCCTCGTACCATGGTTTCTGGTTACTGTCCCTGTTTCTATTTTTTCTTCTTCTCGTCCTTACTATTTCTTACCCAACTGTTTCTTTTCCTTTCTGAGACTAGAACGTTAACCACTTAAAGTTACTGGTTTCCTGTATTCTTTTCTGACGATAAAATGTTCTGGCCTATTTCTGTGTGCGCTGGTTGGTTTAGCTCGTATTTCGAAAGACTGGCCTAAACCGCCAGGGAATGACTATTTCCACCAACTGTTCTTACTACACACTACTAAACAAAACCGTTCATACCTGCTGTCTCTGCGCTTGGGAAAAACACACTTGTCTTGAGCCCACTGCGTAGGTGTGGAAAACACACACCATCAAAACTATATCTAAATTGCTCAAACAGCAATTCTCTCTATAAAGATGGCATTTGAGTCTCCAAGGAACTAGACAACCGTACATCTCTTGTGAATGCAAGAGTCAACCAAACTATGGCTTGTTGTCTACGATCTTCCCTGTGGTGCTCACCATTCAAACATTTTAACACATGGGAGAAAACAGTCCCAAACCTATGCTACTGCTACTTTTGATATCTCAGATCCAACTGACTAACTTCTTTCCTCAATCTCCTATAACAACTTTATAAACTCACAACTCATTTCTTGTCACGGATTGTTCGCTTCAGAAACCCGTGCATCTCACTTTCATTCCGACTTCATCCAAAACAAAACTCACCGAGACACCTAAGGGACACAATAATATTACTACCTCCCTTCGCTAAATAAGTCCCTATTCCATATATCCCCATTTCTCTTAGTACATTCTATAACGTTATTTAAACATCGTGAACCATATTTTGTTACATCGCGACTTTCATACTCACAAACTCATACTTTTCAGAGTAACTTACAGAGTAGGCTCCCTTAGTCCAAAAACCACAAACCTTCACTTTATTATTTCCCATGTCAACACAATATAACCGCACATCATTTCCCATTCAAATTTCATAAAAACCTCTCTACTGACTCCAAAGCTCAACTCCCGGTTTCAACAGTTAGTAAACAAAAAAAAACAATTCCTGGAGGTCAAAGAGATGTGTCTTGATCGTTTCTCGGCCTTTTGGCTAAGATCGTTCAATGCGACTCATGCGAGTTAACAAAAATGCGCCTCGTGCGAGCATTTGAAAAAATGCGACTCATGCGAGCATTAAAAAAAAACAAAGACAACAATGTTGCGTGCATATTTTGACGCACATATTACAAAAATCGATATGGCTATTTAATATGGAAAAGATATAGACATTCATTCATTTGTGTATGAAAATGCTGTCTATGGTAAAGCTAGATAATTCATGATTGATTTACACTTTTGATTATAGGAGTAATCGTTCTTGATATTGATTCGGCGCATGGATATGGCACTCATGTCCGTACTTATTTGTTAGGGCCAGAAAATAGATTAATTTGCTTATTATGTTTATGGCCTGAATTCATATGTATTACATATTATTAGTACAAGTAGAATCAGTCCTATATTGTATATTTTGGATGGGTAGGCAGGACTATATTCTTGTTATGCCGCTCTAGCGGAAGTATGAGTTGTCTTGACAAGTCGTGATGAGTTCCGATGTACCGTTTACAATGGCGGGTACGCATTTTCTAGGGCTGGTACATTCTTAAGTAAAAATGATTTATGAAGTGGTTTTTCTTCTGTAGGAGATTGTGTCTCTACTAGAGTTTGTGTTAGAGACTCTCCTAATGTACGGTATCATGTATGATTCGGACTCCAGGTAATGCCAGACCCTATTTTTTTGATGATCTCATGTCGGTTAGACCTAGCTGGAATATTGTGCTTCGCAACGCTAGGGTCATGTTTGTATCGACGAAGATGACGGGCTTCCATACAGCAGTTATGTCTACGTGAAGTAACTGGATTACTGTAGAACTGTATGGAGAAACTTTAGGAAATTATGCATATGCATTTCAAATTAACTTTGGCTTATATATACCCTCCTATGAGTGAGTGAGCGACAACTCAGGAAGGCGGCCATGTTACATTCCTGTCATCATATTTTTGAATCACTGTCCAAAGAACGGGGCATGTATCTTACTATTCGGACAGTGGCAAGGAGATCTCAATTTTGATAGAAACCCCTTATCGTGGTTTCATAATATGATATAAACTATGAACATAAAGCAACTTTAGTTACTTACCGATCCGCCTTCACTGACGCGTTTAGTCAGATAGGGGATGCGGCCATAATGTATCATGACATTGGAAGCTATTGATGTACTACCCATTATTTATGAATGTGTCATGACATGGAATCTACTATGTATGCCTGCAAATTGATGTGTCAACATGTACCCATGATTTACTCGTTATGTCCCAGTGTGTGCGTCTAAATAAACTGTGTAAACAAAGATTCCAGCAGTCTGCATTGGTGCCTTGTAGACACAAGTGAATGAGTGCTTAGATTGGTCAGAACACGAACAGTACACCATTCGCGTTAATCACACTCTACACTTCTACTCCATATATACACCATCCTGCGTCGGTTGAAGTGACCAAGTTTAGGGCCTGCTTCCCCTGGAGCCTTAGAGGGAAACTACTGTTTACAGCTGCCTTTGCCTTCCCTAACTCAGGACTAGGGTGAGTTACCTATTTACAGCTGGGTAGACTGGAGCATGCCTGATCTCAACAACTCTGTACACTACAATGGACATATACAGTAGTGGCACCACAAACAACAGGCTACAGTGATTGATAGTGGAGCTTTACAGAAGAAAGAGAACACACTTTACACCACACTTTACATCTGACACTTTACAGTGTGAGCACTTTACAGTGGTGGGCCAGATTCCTGGGTCCAGCCTACGCAGTCTTGTTGTGTTGAGAATCACATTTTACAGTTGCAAGAACATTTGTTTGACCACATCAACACCAGTAGGACAGCTATACAATCAATGTCAGCTTGACCTGTTCTGACAAGTGTAGCAATATCTGGGTCAGCACTTGTTGACATTTGGCACAGTACAGTCAGTGTTCTAAACTAGTCATTGTTTATCCTGCTGTAATAGAAGAGCAATGTTGAACATAAAGTGCAAATTTCATCGGTGGATCTTCTAATGTGCTCAAAAAAATTGAACAGTGTAACAGTTAGAAAGCAAATCTATTACTCAATAAAGTGGTAGTCTAATTTGTTAAAACTGAGCATACAGTACAATACATTGCAACTACAACACATTTCATTATATGATACACACATTGATGATTTATATATATTTATGTTTATATATTATTTGTTTATATGTGTGATTGTTATGTGTTTGCGGGCCTGGATGGGAGGTGACTAGAACAGGAAATACCAAGTGATATTGGTCTTGTTCTGGCGTTCTATAGGGAGCAATTTCTTAATTGAAATTTGCATGCAACATAGTTTGCAAATATTTGGTTAGCTGTGACGACTGTTTCATATTTGTATTTGTAACATTTTTCTGTTCTTTATTTTTGTTTGATTTGTTTGTATAATTGTAGGTCTCATCTTTCCTTTCATTTCAGTTTTTTACACCCTTATGTTTATACACTGTGGCGTTATTTGTCTTGTTATCTTATTGCAGTTATCATCACGGTTTCTGTGATCATTTTTTTCATTTCTCCTATTTAATTTAATTTGATCTCTGCAAATGTTTTCAGATTGTCTTTTCTTGTTTGTCCTTTGTAATGTCTTTAGTTGACATATGACATAGGAGGTATAGTTGAATACACTTATATTATAGTACAGATCAGTACTTTATGATTATTATTGTTATAAAACAAAGTGTACAAGACCTTTATAAGGCTTGTCTCCCAAAGTGATTGGTATAGGAAATATTATTTTCCACAGGTACTCAAGTGATCATTGATTACATTAAGTTATACAAGACCTTTGTAAGGCTTGTCTCCCAAAGTGATTGGTATAGGAAATATTATTTTCCACAGGTACTCAAGTGATCATTGATTACATTAAGGTATACAAGACCTTTGTAAGGCTTGTCTCCCACAGTATTTGAGATATACAGTTATTGTTTCCCACAGGTACTCAAGTTATCATTGGTTATATGATAAACAAAAAAAAACCATACAAGTTTTTCACTAAGACTAAGTCTATGGTATAGACTTGTCTCCCATTAAAGTGAAATAAGGTAATTTATTTACTTTTTCAGGTTTCTGATTTAAGAAGACAAGATGTCTACATTAGATTACTTTATTGCACAAGGAAAATCCCTTGATAAGACTGGGAAACAGTTAGAAGAATGGGATGTTGCTCAATATGACAAAGCATTAGCTGCAGAAGAGAAAAAAGCTGCTGCTGCTGCTGAAGAGAGAAAAGCTGCTGCAGAGGAGAGAAAAGCTGCTGCTGAAGAGAAAAAAGCTGCTGCTGCTGCTGAAGAGAGAAAAGCTGCTGCTGCTGCTGAAGAGAGAAAAGCTGCTGCTGCTGCTGAAGAGAGAAAAGCTCTGGCTGAACAACAGAGATTAGATAGAGAGAATGAAGCTAAAGAGAAAAAACAAAGATTGGAAATTGAGAAACTGAAAACTGAGTTGCACAAATTAGACAAAGAAGCTGAACAGTGGGAGAGAGAAGATAAAAATAAACTCTTAGCTTTGGAGTTGAATGTATTACAGGAAACGATAAATGAGCTTCAAAGTGACAAGAAAGCTCTTACTGATAAGTTATCAGAAGTGAATTCTGAAAATACAATATTAAAGGATAAAGTGATGATGTTGATAGAAGATAAGAAAGTATATGACTCTTCTCTTAGTCAGAAAAAAAAAGTTAGAAGATGAGATGAGCTCAATGAAAGACAAATATCTATGTAATGAACAGGCTCTTATTAGTGAGCTTGAACAGGTTAAAAGAGATTATGATGAATTAAAAGTGGAGGCTGAGAAACACAAGAAGATATATAATGATAAACTCACTAATCAATTGAGTAAGAATGTGTTTCTAAGCCGCCAACTAGAAGAAAAGAATTTAATATCTCAGGAGGAGATTAAGGTGTTTAAGAATAAGAAGGATATGGAGATTCAGTCACTGCAACTGGAGTTGACACAGTTGAGAGCGAAGAAAGAAAATGATGAAAAGATTGATAAACTGATGACTACTCATCATAGTGCTATGGAAGCACTCACACTTGAACTTGTTCAAGAGAAAGCTAAGGTTTTAGAAACTACATCTCAGATGACAAAATTGAGAGAAGATCTTAAAGATAGTATTGCTAAGGAGAAGACTTTGGCTTCTCAGTTACATGTTACAAGGTTGGATTATAACAGGGAAGTTAGAACCAATGAGAAAATGCACAAAGCTGTTGCTAGAGAGAAAGCTTTGGCAGAAGTGGAAGTTACAAAACTTCGTAAGAGAGTCGACGGTTTGTTAGATATTGTTTTGAACAATAAGATGTTGTCTAATAATAAAGTGGATAGATTTCAACATAAATCTGATGTTCAACGTGTTACTAATGCAAAGAGCCAGCCTCTTGCACTCGATGCTCATGGTAACACTAGGCAACATGTGAACAAATCTTTTCGTGGAAAATATGGTTTCCCACGAAATAACGATACTGCCTCTAATGTGAGTTGGCGTGAGCTCAACAAAGATAAATCAACTTTGGATCACGGTGAGGACTTTGATAAATATCATAACAAGATTCCTCAGGAAAACCGTGCATCGAATTTTCAGATTCCTGATAAGTTGATAAAAGAAAACAAAACGGTTAGTATACATCGTACTCAGCCCATGCAGTACGATCCATCTGTTAAGCACATTGCCACAGGCAAAAATAACAACAATTGGGCTAGAAAAGATAGGCGTAATTATGAACAGCGCCAAGGGCGTTCATCACGTGTTAATTTTTCTTTTTCACGTAATGGTTCTTTTCAAAGAACTGGAGGCAATTTGATGATGCTCAATTTTTTGGTCCCAGTAACAGTAGGAACTTCAATAGAGGTTACCAACCTCATAATAATTATTTTTGTGGACAACAAAATCCTACTGATCATAAGGGTAATAACACAACTTTTCATAACTATGGTAAATGGAGTGTAAACAAAAGCAATGGTCTAAACGGAGATCATAATTTGGATAGATCTCGTTACGACGGTAGATCTCAATATGAGTCCACTTAAGTTTATTGTCACATGATTCATAACTGTTAAATTATATACCTAACTTTGATACAGTTGTTCCTATGTTGAAATGGGTACACATATCTAATATATCATATATTTATTGTAACACTACTTAGCGGTTCATTGATATTTATTCACCGCTGATCTTTCAATGTTTTTTTCGTCTTTGATGATCATGATGTTAAGATATCTTAGATGAAATTTATCTATAAACTAATGTAGAAATTGTGTCATTGCTAATATTGTAGTATGCGTTGGTGACACCTCTCTGGAAATATTTATACTTAGAGAAGTACTTTCTCTAAGGTCATAAAACTTATGCTTATCATCTGCGCATTGTTATTGGTGCGTTGTGAGCCTATTGTATGTTGCTCCTAGATGTATTTCAAAAAAAAAAAAAGTACCATTTTTTTTCCCCGAGGGGTGTGGTAATCTGTTGCGTGCATATTTTGACGCACATATTACAAAAATCGATATGGCTATTTAGTATGGAAAAGATATAGACATTCATTCATTTGTGTATGAAAATGCTGTCTATGGTAAAGCTAGATAATTCATGATTGATTTACACTTTTGATTATAGGAGTAATCGTTCTTGATATTGATTCGGCGCATGGATATGGCACTCATGTCCGTACTTATTTGTTAGGGCCAGAAAATAGATTAATTTGCTTATTATGTTTATGGCCTGAATTCATATGTATTACATATTATTAGTACAAGTAGAATCAGTCCTATATTGTATATTTTGGATGGGTAGGCAGGACTATATTCTTGTTATGCCGCTCTAGCGGAAGTATGAGTTGTCTTGACAAGTCGTGATGAGTTCCGATGTACCGTTTACAATGGCGGGTACGCATTTTCTAGGGCTGGTACATTCTTAAGTAAAAATGATTTATGAAGTGGTTTTTCTTCTGTAGGAGATTGTGTCTCTACTAGAGTTTGTGTTAGAGACTCTCCTAATGTACGGTATCATGTATGATTCGGACTCCAGGTAATGCCAGACCCTATGTTTTTGATGATTTCATGTCGGTTAGACCTAGCTGGAATATTGTACTTCGCAACGCTAGGGTCATGTTTGTATCGACGAAGATGACGGGCTTCCATACAGCAGTTATGTCTACGTGAAGTAACTGGATTACTGTAGAACTGTATGGAGAAACTTTAGGAAATTATGCATATGCATTTCAAATTAACTTTGGCTTATATATACCCTCCTATGAGTGAGTGAGCGACAACTCAGGAAGGCGGCCATGTTACATTCCTGTCATCATATTTTTGAATCACTGTCCAAAGAACGGGGCATGTATCTTACTATTCGGACAGTGGCAAGGAGATCTCAGTTTTGATAGAAACCCCTTATCGTGGTTTCATAATATGATATAAACTATGAACATAAAGCAACTTTAGTTACTTACCGATCCGCCTTCACTGACGCGTTTAGTCAGATAGGGGATGCGGCCATAATGTATCATGACATTGGAAGCTATTGATGTACTACCCATTATTTATGAATGTGTCATGACATGGAATCTACTATGTATGCCTGCAAATTGATGTGTCAACATGTACCCATGATTTGCTCGTTATGTCCCAGTGTGTGCGTCTAAATAAACTGTGTAAACAAAGATTCCAGCAGTCTGCATTGGTGCCTTGTAGACACAAGTGAATGAGTGCTTAGATTGGTCAGAACACGAACAGTACACCATTCGCGTTAATCACACTCTACACTTCTACTCCATATATACACCATCCTGCGTCGGTTGAAGTGACCAAGTTTAGGGCCTGCTTCCCCTGGAGCCTTAGAGGGAAACTACTGTTTACAGCTGCCTTTGCCTTCCCTAACTCAGGACTAGGGTGAGTTACCCATTTACAGCTGGGTAGACTGGAGCATGCCTGATCTCAACAACTCTGTACACTACAATGGACATATACAGTAGTGGCACCACAAACAACATGCTACAGTGATTGATAGTGGAGCTTTACAGAAGAAAGAGAACACACCATACACTACACTTCTTTACAGTGACATTTTAGAATGACCACTTTACAGATGTGTCTTGACAGAAGTTACTGGATAGTTTGGCACAGTGGTATGAACAGAGGTCAGCAATAGAACTGCTAAAACAGCATTAAGTACAGAAGGCTGTCGAGAGACATTGTAACATAATACCAACTGGCATTGTCCTTGATGAAGATACAGTTTGATACTTATGTCGACGTGTCTTTTCAGCACTGTTTTCTGTGTTTTTCTTAAGCACAAATCTTGTACTTTTGTGTTAGTGTATTTAAAAAAGAAAACAACAACAACAAAAAAACTAATGCAATAGCACGAAACGTCAGAGATCTGTGTTTCCGTTACCACGGTGAGATGGGCAGGGTTAATATTAATAACCCTTTAGACATCAGAGTCGGTGTAGCTATCTTTGCCCGCCTCACATCGCGTGTTTGGGGAAACTCCAAACTCACAACGAAGACCAAAGCTGCGGTATATAATGCCTGCGTCACCAGCACACTCCTATATGGCAGCGAGACCTGGACGACCTATGCTAAGCAAGAAAGAAGGCTCAATACCTTCCATTTACGGTGTCTACGCCGCATCCTCGGCATTTCGTGGAAAGATAAAGTGACAAATGTCGAGGTGTTGTCACGTGCTGGCCTTCAAAGTATGTATACACTGCTTAGACAGCGCAGACTTCGCTGGCTTGGCCATGTTCGCCGCATGGAAGATGGTCGCATCCCAAAAGATATCTTCTACGGACAATTAGCAGATGGCAAGAGAACAGTTGGGCTACCACAGCTGAGGTTCAAAGATGTGTGCAAGAGAGATATGAGGGCACTGGACATGGATCCAGCAACATGGGAGGATGAAGCTGCCGATCGCACTAAGTGGCGATGCTATTTACGGCGCCACCTCAGATTGGGCGAAGAGAGGCTCACACAACAAGCAGAGGAGGGGAGAAAACACCAGGAAAATAAGTAGCTAAGGGCTGTCACCTCAGGGGCGCATTCCCATAGTCAGTTACGACAGAAGGGGCTATTATTATTATTATTAGCCATCAGATATATAAAGTTATATGAGGAGTTTGTACTCATGGATATTTATAGATATTTCTGCTCTTCTCCTAGGTTCTTGGTGTCATTCTCGGTCTGGTCTACCTACAGCTCAGTATAGACCAGAAAGGTGTGATGAACATCAATGGTGCCATCTTCCTTCTCATCACTAATACCTCCTTTTCCAACATGTTCGCTGTGGTTAACGTAAGTAGGTCAAGGGCTTACTTCACCTGCTGTCAACTTTCCTGTTATTTATGTAGAAAATAAGTTGTATTCAGGTCTTCCTTCAGCTGTTGTAAACTGATTTTACTGGTCTTTAGGTCTTACTCTATATTCTTTTCCACAATTTGTAGAAGTATTTACTCTGTATCTGAGATGTGCCACAGCCATTTTGAAAGGTCAGTATTAAAAAATCTAATATCACGTGTAAATACACAACAAATTGATTTTTTTCCATTCGACCCGTATGTTTCTCTCGCACTGTCTATCCCGTGTCCTCGGTCTTACGTGCACAGCACTCTTACAAATTTAACTTTATAATTCGTTACTGCCATGAAGCAGTGGCAACGACAGCTTACATAAAGTGAGCTGTGAAAAAGATATTAATGTGATGGTGAATGAATAAATCATTATTCTGTTTCTGCTCTTTTCTGGAGCAGACAGTTGCCCCCATGTAAAAAACCTGCGTCAAAAGAAACGTAATGTACTTTTACACTAGTGGTTCAGTAACAAATGTTTATGCGGCAAAATTGTTAACCCCAGGTATATATTCGCTCGAGTTGCTTCTTGCAACATGCTTGTGGTTGACATAATCATCATATCTTTTTTTTTCTTAATTATATTGTAGTATGTAGAAAATTCAGTTTCAAAATAATGTTTATTTTTTGTATTTAGTTGTGAAAGCTTGTTTCTACTTAAAAACGATGAACAGCCCCCGAACACACACACAAGACACAAAAACACACTCATACACACACGCAGAAAAGACACACACACAAAAAAAGAAAGGAAAAAATATAATAGAAAACTACATGTTTAAATTATTAACTGCTGAATGATTCGGTATAATTCCATAATACTGCTCGTTATTTGCATACAATATTCAAAGGAATTTTTTCTAAGCTTACAAGTACTATGTGTTTTATACATCCATAATTAAATGATATGCTTTAGTTCACACATTCTGCATGTTTGTTTCGACAGTTATATATAAATATATTGTTTCAGTTGAACAAAATTGCATGTTTGATGTAAAGTGAATTAGATTTAAGAACAGTGTCACAAGCGCAAAGACACATCCTGGAGCTGACATAAATTCAGATCACAATACGGTCGTCATCAAAGTAAATATAAAGCTAAAAAGAACAGGAAACAGAAGAAAGGAGGAACCCTAGATAGAAATATCATCACTGAAACAACCAGATATAAACCAATTAAAAAAAAATATTTTGAACACAGGCTTTTAATGCACTAAAAAGCCACAAATAATTTTTCAAGGAGTTTATAGCTTGCAGTAAAAAAATTTAACATCAAATTGACAAGAAGCGTGTTGCAATTTCACTGATGATACAAACAAAATTAATATTAATTTTAATTTTATTATTTTTACGACTGATTATTGTATTGTCATGGGTATACACAACTATGTCAAGTTTCAGAGCTATTGTTAGTGCATTAAAAGCCCGTGTTTAAAATATTTTAAAAAATACTTTTTATTTTCTTCTTTTTAGTGTTATTTATTTATTTTTTTTAAAAATTTAAGTCAAATGTAATTGATCCGCTAATGACATTATCAGTTTGCGATAAACGAGTCCAGAGCACAGGAGGCGGATTTCATTATTCAGTATATTACACGGAAAGTTAATATTTTTTTAATTTTAATTTTTTTTTTAAAATTTTGATAAGAGTTGTAAATTAAAATTTTTAAAATGTAGTTGTCTTTTGTGTATATGTCTGTGCACGCGCGTGCGATAGTGTGTGTGTGTGAAAAGGGGGGGGGGGGGGGGAATGAAGAAGTTTCAATATTTCTCTCAAGAGAGACAATCTTGTTGGAAAGAATACACCTAGATTATTTGCAGTTATCGCCTATTTCACTGATGATACAATACAAAAAAAAAAAAAAAAAATTAATGTTAATATTTTATTCATTTTATTATTTTTATGACTGATTATTGTATTGTCATGGGGAATACACAACTATGCCAAGTTTCGGAGCTATTGCTCATCTGGAAGTGATTGAAAAATCGATTGCAAGATTTGAAAGTGACAAGATAGTGACAAGAGAGTGACATACGTTGCAAGTGAAAGAAAAGCCTCTAAAAATATCTTGTTGATGTAAAAAATAAGTATGAACAGTTACTGACAGAAAGCATGGAACAGTACAGAAGAGAAAACCCAGAAGAAAAAGTAGCTGCAAAATAGGAATGTTTAAAAACAAGCATACAATCAGCAAATGCAAATTTACCTAAAAAGGAGCCTAAGAAAAATCAAATTTGGATGAGAGATGACATCTTGAATAAAATGGCAGAAAGAAAGAGAGCAAAAAACACTCCAGAATATAAAACAATAGACAACGCACTATGTGTAGACAAGCAAAAGAACGGTGGATAGAAACAAAATGCAATGAAATAGAAGACATGGAAGCAAAGCACATGACAAGAGATATGCAAGAAGAAATAAAGAAATTATCAAATAGGTCGCGGTTTGCCCAAGGAGGAGGCTGTATCAAAAACAAAAATGGTGTAATCTTACTTGATGAGAAAGACATATCAAACAGATGGGCAGAGTACGTAAAAGAACTATTTGAGGACAACAGAGGTAAAAAACCATCTCCAGATTCTAATGAAGGCCCAAACATTCTCAGATCAGAAGTAGAGAATGCAATACATATGATACAAAAAGGAAAATCAGCAGGCATGGGCAACATAAAAAATTGAAGTAATGGAAGCCCTGGACAGCTTTGGTATAGATACAATCACAGATCTATGCAACGATATATACAATACAGGATATATACCACATGACATGAAGACATCAGTCTTTATAACATTGCCCAAAAAACCTAATGCAACAGAACGTTCAGACTTCAGAACAATCAGCCTGATGAGCCATGCAATTAAGATACTGCTCAAAATCATACAGGAAAGAATAAAAAGTAAGGTAGACAGCGAAATCCAAAAAGAACAGTTTGGTTTTAGACGGAACAGAGAAACAAGAGAGGCAATATTTTGCCTAAGAATATTGGCAGAAAAATATACAGAGGTAGAAAAAAAATATGTACATGTGCTTCATTGACTATAAGAAGGCATTTGACAGAGTCCATCATGAAAAAATAATTGAATGCCTCGAAGACATAGGTATTGATGGAAAAGATATAAGAATACCCAGTAACCTTTATTGGGAGCAAACTGCTACAGTAAGATCTGGAAGGAATTATTCACCAAACATGGACATAAAAAGATGTGTCAGACAAGGTTGTGTGCTGTTCCCTTGCCTATTTAATCTATACACCGAAAAAATTTTCAAACAGATACAGGAAATACCAGGACTGAACATCAGTGGAAGGTCAATAAACAACCTTCGATATGCAGATGATACCGTGTTGTTAGCTGAAAGCGAACAGGAGTTACAAGAACTAGTGAAGCAAGTGAACAGTATAAGTCATGAATATGGATTGGACATTAATAGTGAGAAAACAAAAACTATGATAATTAGCAAAACAGACGATAAGCCTACATTAAAGATAAGCATAAATTGGAAAATCCTGGAACAAGTCAAGAGCTACTTATATCTTGGTCATATAATAACGGAAGATGGCAGATGTGAAACAGAAATCAAGAAGAGAATAGGAATGGCCAAAGCTACATTCAACAACATGAAACATATACTGACATCTAAACAGTTAACTCACAAATGAAAACTGAGAATCATAAAATGTTATATATATTCTGCACTACTGTTTGGTGTAGATACATGGACAATGAATAAGCAGTTGGAAGAACGAATTGATACTCTTGAGATGTGGATATATAGGAGAATGGGGCGCATCTCATGGACAGAGAAGAAAACAAATGAGGAGGTCCTAGAAAATCAACGTATGAAAAAAGAACTAATGAAGGAAATCAAAATTAGGCAGTAAAATATTTTAGCCACATAAAAAGACATAACACCTTGCAGAAGACCATAATAGAAGGGAGAGTTGAGGGCAAACGTGCAAAGGGAAGACAGCGCTATAAGTGGGAAGTTAACATCAAAAGATGGATAGGAAAGAGTTTATCAGAGTGCACCACCAAGACAAGAGACAGAAGACATTAGAGATCCATTACAGCCAACCTTCGTTGTGGAGATGGCAGCTGATGATGATGATGAATTTACAGAAGAATACTCTACAGATAGACATTTTTACTTTAAATGTTGTCATTTATAAGAGCACACAAGCAAATGTATCACAGCTGCGATTTTGTTTCAGGCAGAATTAAGACGTTTTATACTTCGATCTCGGGCAATATTATATTTCATTGATTCTTATTTCAGTCTTTCCCTAATGAACTGGCCATTTTTCTCAGAGAATATGGAACAGGCCTCTATCGGGCAGATGTCTACTACTTTGCAAAAACTATGGCGGAGGTAAACATTAGTTAGTATTGAATAAAAGTGTCTCTTTTATTTTCTGTCTACTTCTGACTCAATGTAAGTGTTTATGTGTCGTTGAGTGGTTTAAGAATATGATTGATGCAATTAAATCGCGAGTGAGATGCTTGACAGTAGACATAAATAGTTTCCCATGTGTGAATGGAGAGTGTTGTATGACAGTCCGGACAATAGATATATATTAAATCTCTTAATTCAAGCCACACTGACAACATTTTTGGATCGGGTTACTTGCACGTTAAATTATATGTTTGCTTCTTTTAGTTACTGAATTATGTCATCTTTCTTTAGTTGCCTGTCTTTGGAGTCATCAGTATCATGTTTACAACAGTCACCTATTGGATGATTGGTGAGTACGGGATGGTTCGTGAGTATTGGCCTGTCTTGAATAAATATTTCGCATTTAGTAGCTTATGTAAATTAGATTATTGTATCTTGGATATCTAATGAGTGTTATGTCAGTGATTAGTAAGTAGGTGGCTTGTGTTAGAGACAAATACTGAATCTAAACAGTTAACTCACAAATTAAAACTGAGAATCTAATAAAGAAAAAATATATATATACATTTTTTCTTCATTAGAAACATGAACCATGAATTAGCAAGTGGAAGAAAGAATTGAAGCTCTCGAGATGTGGATATATAGAAGATTGGGCGAATCGCATGGAAAGAGAAGAAAATAAACAAGGAGGTCCTAGAAAACCTAGGTATGAAAAGAGAACCAATGAAGGAGATCAAAATTAGGCAGTAAAGTATTTTGGCCCCCATACAAGGACATAACACCTTGCAGAAGACCATAATAGAAGGGAGAGTTGAAGGCAAACGTGCAAGATGAAGACAGCGCTATAAGTGAGAAGATAACATCAAGAGATGGACAGGAAAGAGTCTATCAGAGTGAACCATCAAGAAACGTGACAGAAGACGTTGGAGATCCATTACAGCCAACCTTCGATGTGGATATGGTAGCTGATGATGATGATGACTTGATTTACTACAAACATTTTGAAGCAATAGATGTAACTTAACCAGACCACCCAGACATTCGCAAAGTAAAAATTGGACGAATAATTCATAAAGAGATAAAGAAATACGTTAGATATGGCGTCGATATAACTAAACAGTAAAAACATAAACAATTATTAATATTAAACAGCAATGTTTCAGAAGAAAACAGAAATGAGAGTATAACAACAAAATAAAATTTCTATTTTTCAGGGTTGTATGCCTCGTGGGATGCCTATCTCATCGCTGTTGGCGTTTTGCTTCTTGCAGCAAACGTTGCAGTTTCTTTGGGTCAGTGAGTTTTTGTTATAAGAATTTAGAACTAGAATAAAGCTAGGGATTTGATAGGTGGCCATATGGCAGCATGAAGGAAGTGAGAAATAATGGGAGTCATCACTAGGGATGTGATAGGTGGCCATATGGCAGCATGAAGGAAGTGAGAAATAATGGGAGTAATCACTAGGGATGTGATAGGTGGCCATATGGCAGCATGAAGGAAGTGAGAAATAATGGGAGTCATCACTAGGGATGTGACAGGTGGCCGTATGGTAGCATGAAGAAAGTGAGAAATAATGGGAGTCATCACTAGTGATATGACAGGTAGCCATATGGCAGCATGAAGGAAGTGATAAATAATGGGAGTCATCACTAGAGATGTGACAGGTGGCCGTATGGCAGCATGAAGGAAGTGAGAAATAATGGGAGTCATCACTAGGGATGTGACAGGTAGCCGTATGGCAGCATGAAGAAAGTGAGAAATAATGGGAGTCATCACTAGGGATGTGACAGGTAGCCATATGGCAGCATGAAGGAAGTGAGAAATAATGGGAGCCATCACTAGGGATGTGACAGGTAGCCGTATGGTAGCATGAAGGAAGTGATAAATAATGGGAGTCATCACTAGGGATGTGACAAGTAGCCGTATGGCAGCATGAAGGAACTGATAAATAATGGGAGTCATCACTAGGGATGTGACAGGTAGCCGTATGGTAGCATGAAGGAAGTGATAAATAATGGGAGTCATCACTATGGATGTGACAGGTGGCCGTGTGGCAGCATGAAGGAAGTGATAAATAATGGGAGTCATCACTAGGGATGTGACAGGTGGCCATATGGCAGCATGAAGGAAGTGATAAATAATGTGAGTCATCACTAGGGATGTGACAGGTAGCCGTATGGCAGCATGAAGGAAGTGAGATGTGACACGTGGCCGTATGGCAGCATGAAGGAAGTGACAAATAATGGGAGTCATCACGATTTTCCCTGTCGCTCCTTATGGAGCATGGAGCCACAACTGCCGCTGGTCTCCTTGCAGGAAGCTTTCACAAGGTATTCTCAAGCTGTTGCCGTTGTTGTAGCTGTAGCAATTTCTATTACATGATGAGGTTGCCAGCCACAGGTATTGTCGCCTTCTAGGACATGCCTGAAAGAACAGTGGTTCTAATCTTTATTTGTCTTATAAGAGACCACAGGAACTACACGGACATGTAACAGAAGTGCTTGGTGAAATTATACAAAACGCTTGATTGAAACAGTTGACTGTGGCTTGCAGATGTATACCAGCAATCACAAAGAGAAACTTGTCGCAAAGACAGCATTCACGTGGTGACAAAAGTGGAAACCATACGCTCCTTTTTTCATGTGGGGAAAAAAAGCTCGACTTAAAATTCCACACACCCTCGCACTAAAACAACGCAGACTTAAATACGAAGGTCATGTGAATAAAAAATAACACTGCAAAGCATAAAGTAATAGCAATTAAATGCAAAGTAGTCCTAGCTGCAGAAACTCAGTGAAGATGGCCGGACAGTGTCGGGTTGGACCATGGAGATTATGGAGTACGAAAGTGAAACAAACAAACAAACAAGAAAAACAAGAAAGAAAGACAAAGAAAAGACAAACAGAGGTATGAACACAGATTATATATATATAGGAGAAATAGTAGTTTGTTACTTTCAAGAAATGTCGCACACGACAATGGAGGAAAACCACAATTTAAAAAGTAGATGACCAATATTAAGAACATAGGAAGAGGAATTGATGAGACATAGACATGAACAAGAGGAAGAAAGAGAGAAGGAGGAGGATGAGAAAGCAAAATAAATAGAACATTGGATATAGGCTTACATAATAAGAGTAAGTAGACGCCGAGGAAAACGATAAACTAGAATTTTGAAAAGAAACAGAAAAGAAGTTAAAAAAGAGAAGAAATTAATGCCCAAAAATGATTATTCCACAGGATATCTAATTTCCACCCTATGTGCATCCGTCACTGTAGCCTTGGCCGTTGGCCCTCCAATCCTCATTCCGTTCATGCTCTTTGGCGGCCTCTTCGTGAACAACGGGTATGTATTTTATGTGAAGTGTATGTCTTCTTTACCATTTCCCTTCACCCATTACACATAAAGATGAGCATGTGTCACGGACTACCTCCCCTTAGCTCTGCAGTAGTGGTCCAATAGTGGCCACAACTTCAAGAGTAACTAATTTGGGTCTTCAACAGTGTCTACCTTCGGACAAGATTACTAGAGTTGTAGGTAGAAGGATAATGATGCTTCTACCTCAAGGAGTGTTCACAAAATATTCAGAAAAGCGAGAACAATGCTGAATGTTTCTTAGCGATGTTAACTCTAGTATCTGTCGTCAACTTTTGTGAAGGATTGGGTTATCTTATAATTCGTTAGCTCATTAATCCCGCAGCTGGTTTAATCCAGCGAGATTCCTCTGATTATTATTATTGTTATTATTGTTAATATATATTTATTTTTTCTAAACTTTGCTTTTCTTTGCGGAACTTCGATATACATGGGTTGGAATGTTACAAACTGTTTGAAAGCCTAAAATAGTGCCATCATTGACAGCAGCTAGTAGTAATACAGGCTGATTGAGATTTGTACGGCTGCAGTTTACGCGAGCTCGAAATAACGCGAATTGGAGGAAAATTGCGAAAAATGTCGCTTCTACTGGAATAACTGTACAAGAAATGAAGCTTTCTTTCTTTCCTTTTCCCTATTTAAAAAGAAAAGAACATATTCATATTTTCTACTGGTTGAAACTCATAATTTCACGCTTTATATATTTATATTTGTTACGTGTTATATTCGTTTTTTCTATGCTTTATAAAAACTGTTATTAATATTTCTTTTTGTCTACTTTGAAGAAGCAACTCACTAATTGTAACGTTCTGAATTCATATGGAGAAAATGATCTCAATTTACGGAAATCTTGAATTACGCGCGCTCCTCCGTAACTCACGGTCTCAATGTATTATTATTGAGCGACCGACTGGTTAAGCAGTTAGAGCGCTTTCCTTTTGAGACTTATTTCCCGTGTTCTGGAATTGAATCCTAGTAGTGTCATACTCTAGTTCACCCAGCTATAAGTGCTTACTTGACTCTACTGTGAGTTAGGAAAAGAAAAGATAGTGATGAATGAAACTGGTCACCACATCTCATTAAACGAAGCTGGACCTAGTATGGTGAAATCACTAACACCTCAATCCTCTACGGCAGTGTATACGATCGAACTGTGTTTACCTTTTACAGTATTGTTACTACTCCTACTATGAGGACTATAAATGAAGTTATGGTTATTGTCACTTCACTCATCTGCAGTGAATCAAAGATAATATCAAGGTGTAACAGTTTAAAAACATTACATAATATGTTGTATTCCTTCTCTCAGACCTCGTTCTTTTTTTTCTCAGAAATATTCCAGTGTACTTCATCTGGTTGAAAGCTCTCTCGTGGTTCAAGTATGCTAATGAGGTCCTTATGATCAACCAATGGCGAAATATTCATAACATTAGTAAGTACTAATTTACTATATAACTATAGTGTGCGCTGTTATCCATGTAGTATTAGAAAGAACACATTTGCTGTGTCAATACACATTCACTACATAACATCAGTGAGTCCATGTGACTGGAAACCTCATTATGTAAAACAAATTGTCACAGAAACTACAGCTGCTGGAACATCTGAATGTTTGGTGCAGACTTCCTGCAAGGGGACCAGCTACAGTTGTTGCTCTATGCTCGGTTAGAAGCGAAATAGAAACAAATTATGATGATGTATAAGTGCATACATATTGACTACAACACATCAGTGCATAATATTGACTACAACACATCAGTGCATACATATTGACTAAATCACATCAGTGCATACATATTGACTACATCATGTCAGTGCATACATATTGACTACATCATGTCAGTGCATACATATTGACTACAACACATCAGTGCATACATATTGACTACGTCACATCAGTGCATAAATATTGACTACATCATGTCAGTGCATACGTATTGACTACATCATGTCAGTGCATACATATTGACTACATCACGTCAGTGCATACATATTGACTATAACACATCAGTACATACATATTGACTACATAACATCAGTGCATACATATTGACTACATCACATCAGTGCATACATATTGACTACATCACATCAGTGCATACATATTGACTACAACACACCAGTGCTTACATATTGACTACAACACATCAGTGCATACATATTGACTACGTCATGTCAGTGCATACATATTGACTACAACACATCAGTGCATACATTTTGACTACATCACGTCAGTGCATACATATTGACTACATCCTGTCAATGCATACATATTGACTACAACACGTCAGTGCATACATATTGACTACATCACGTCAGTGCATACATATTGACTACAACACACCAGTGCATACATATTGACTACAACACATCAGTGCATACATATTGACTACAACACACCAGTGCATACATATTGACTACTACACATCACTGCATTCATATTGACTACATCATGTCAGTGCATACATATTGACTACTTCACATCAGTGCATACATTTTGACTACAACACATCAGTGCATATATATTGACTGCATCACATCAGTGCATACATATTGACTACAACACATCAGTGTATACATTTTGACTACATCACGTCAGTGCATACATATTGACTACATCACATCAGTGCATACATATTGACTACAACACATCAGTGCATACATATTGAATACATCACATCAGTGCATACATATTGACTACAACACACCAGTGCATACATATTGACTACAACACATCGGTGCATACATTTTGACTACATCATGTCAGTGCATACATATTGACTACATCACGTCAGTGCATGCATATTGACTACATCACGTCAGTGCATACATATTGACTACAATACATCAGTGCATACATATTGACTACAACACACCAGTGCATACATATTGACTACAACACATCAGTGCATTCATATTGACTACATCATGTCAGTGCATACATATTGACTACTTCACATCAGTGCATTCATATTGACTACATCATGTCAGTGCATACACATTGACTACATCACGTCAGTGCATACATATTGACTACATCATATCAGTGCATACATATTAACTACATCACATCAGTGCATACATATTGACTACAACACATCAGTGCATACATATTGACTAAATCACATCAGTGCATACATATTGACTACAACACACCAGTGCTGACATATTGACTACAACACATCAGTGCATACATATTGACTACATCATGTCAGTGCATACATAATGACTACTACACATCAGTGCATACATATTGACTACATCACTCAGTGCATACATATTCACTACATCACGTCAGTGCATATATATTGACTACATCACGTCAGTGCATACATATTGACTACAACACATCAGTGCATACATATTTACTACATCACGTCAGTGCATACACATTGACTACATCACGTCAGTGCATACATATTGACTACATCACATCAGTGCATACATATTGACTACATCACGTCAGTGCATACACATTGACTACATCACGTCAGTGCATACATATTGACTACATCACGTCAGTGCATACATATTAACTACATCACATCAGTGCATACATATTGACTACAACACATCAGTGCATACATATTGACTACATCACATCAGTGCATACATATTGACTACAACACACCAGTGCTTACATATTGACTACAACACATCAGTGCATACATATTGACTATGTCATGTCAGTGCATACATATTGACTACATCACGTCAGTGCATATATATTGACTACATCACGTCAGTGAATACATATTGACTACATCACATCAGTGCATATATATTGACTACATCATGTCAGTGCATACATATTGACTACATCACGTCAGTGCATACATATTGACTACAACACATCAGTGCATACATATTTACTACATCCCAATACGGTTTTATCCCCAGTATAGCATTATGATTTCTTGCTGCTTGTTGCCAAGCATCATGTAGTCAGGCACTGGCACCACTTTTCTGTCTGCCTTTTTTGTTTGTTTCTGTTTTTCCTTTGTCCCTTGTAAAATAAATGGCCCCTGCGGCACCGCTTTCTATAGAACCCGTTATTATTTGTTGGCCGACACTTTTTTTCGAATACAAACAGTGGCATACAGAAGAATTCACCCAAAAGCTAAAGAAAGAAACTACAAGCCATATTGGTCAAATATTACGAAATTATTTTGAGAAGTTTGGAGGTAAAATAAAACCAGAAATTTATGCTGACATTGGAAAACAGGTTTAAGATTTATTCGTTACCTAGCGGCCAAAAAATTCCAACTCTGCATTTAGGAATATTTTTACAAGCTAACCAAACTAGACAATATCGAACCAGGCACGTATATCAGGAAGAGCAGAAGTGAGATTGATAGGGGGCGTAGGCGGGGGGAGGAAGAATAGAGATTTTAGCAAAAGAGGTTACGTTTTGTTAAACGAAGATCTGATAGTAATTATTGCCTGTATGCTATAACTGACAAAATAGTTCTAGAACTCATAGTAAAATTAAAACAATAATTCAGTTAACTGATCAATTCATTTTTTTAAAAACAAGTTTACGCTCTAACAGCAAAAGAAATGACAATATAAGACTTCCATAATTAACTCTAGCAAGAGACAGACATACACACACACACACACCACACAATAAAGTGCACACCTACCCTCTACCCAACCCAACTCACCCCCTCTCCAAAAGAAAACCTTTTTGGAGACATTTCTGCACAATATGTAGGAAAGAATTCCTCTCAAATAATTTCTGATTTCCTTAAGTTTCTTTTTTCTTTAAAAAAAAATATGTATCTGTTACACACGTTGCGACAGGGGGCAACGGAGATGACAATCTAGAACAAACGGAAAAGGGGGGAGGGAGGCATAGAATTAACGAAACAAAGAAAAAAAGTCTCATTGGTTGTATGTTTGCCCCCAGAATATTCCCAAATATATGTAATGTTTTTCAGAGTTTTTATTCACGCACACTTTGGGAACGTTATGAGCCATACACATCAATAAGAAACGTTTAAAAAAAATGTATAAAATATTTTTGTTTCGTTCTGAAACGTATTTTACATTTTCCATTTCTTTTGTCCATCTGTCAGCCACTTCATTGCCAGGGATGCTACAGTGAGATGGGATCCATTCATAATTCTTTTGAATTGTGGAGAAAGAAATGAAAGGGATTACAAATAACACATATAAAACCTTGCGCAGGAGTATTTATAGTGCGTTTCACAATGTTTGTCGCTGTTTAATATTCAATATCTCTGCAACCACTTGATCGTAATTGTTGCAACTTTGCATATGACCTAATGATCGCTATGTCCCAAGGGGGACATTTTTTTCCTCGTTAACAAACTTATGGTTTTAAATTTTCTTTATTTAAAGTATATAAAATCGACCGCCTCCTAGTCCAACCATATATTGAGAGGGCTTACCCATTCATATTTGTGAACTATTTCGATTTAACATCTTGAACGCATTTCAAATGATTTTCCCGGTGTATCAGCTCACTACCGCACTGTTTTGCACCTTACATTGATCCTTCCGGTGTGTTCAGTTACCGTTCTACTGATTGTGTATTACCGTGCATAGGCGTATCTTGCGGTATTCTAGGTCTGTAATACAATGGGTATGAAAGTCACGTTCCTTACACTGCATACAATGGCAGTGAAGATGTATAAATATTTCTGCAGAGAAGCTAAGCGTGGTAAAAGGTATCGGAGTCTCTCAAATCCTGAAAAGAGAACTATTCACGCTTTGGGTTTAAGTAAACGCTCATTTTATCAATTACTCAAATCTAATGGAATTCTCAGTTCAATCAATACCAGGGCGCAAGGAAGAAAGGAAGTAGTAGATAGTTTTGACAGGGATGTGATTAGAAGAGAGATTTGTAGAATGTTTAATTCCAAAGAAACTGTGACACTAAGAAAACTGAAAATTCGGCTGAGAACACACAATGACATTGATGTGTCGAAATCAACATTATGGAGAACTGTTAGAAGCATTGGCTTTACGTTTAGGAAGTACGCTAGTGGAAGAAACGTCATCTGCGAGAAGCCGCACTTAGTATCTATGAGAAGTAAATATTTACGTGAAGTACGGGAAATGCGTAATAAAGATTATGATATTGTGTATTTGGATGAAACTTGGATCAATGCTCACCACACAAGGGAAAAGGAATGGAAGTTATCAGATGGAACGATTAAAAGATGTGTACCCAGTGGAAAAAGGACAACGTCTGATAATGGACAACGCATCATACCACAACGCTGTGGCAGAAGAAGACAAAATCCCGACATCTTCGAGTACAAAAGATGCTATAAAGATTTGGCTCAAAAATAAGACATTCCATTTAACGAGGGGTTTCTGAAACCTGAATTACTGTCCCTTGTTAAGAAATCACAAAAAACCGAGATCTTCCATATAGACAAGTTGATTCAACATCATGGTCATACGTGTTTGAGACTGCCGCCTTATCATTCACATTTAAACCCAATTGAACTCGTTTGGGCAAAAGTTAAAGGACAGGTGGCAGCTGAAAATAAAACTTTCAAACTATGCAATATGAAAGAACTAACATATGCCGCCCGCTTGCAGATAGACAAAGATTATTGGTGTAAATGTGAAGACCATGTCTTAAAAGAGGAAAATGACTATTGGAAAAAAGATGGACTGTCGTTCGTTCAGCCGAGAATAGTCATCAATATGTTAGACTCGTCTGACTCGGAATAAGTATGTAAATACCTTATATGTTTTATATGTTGTCTCCTCCATCTATGTGTATATGTAAATCAATTCATTTCCTTTTTATCTCCGCGATTTCACTACTATACTTAACATACACAGTACTTTCACCTCTTCATGCATCCATTCACTGTTTAGTATAAAAAGTAACATTTACAACGAATAGGCGTTATTTTTCTCTCAAATATTGCGAAGAAATAAAAAAGGACCTCACGTAATAATCAGTTAACAAACCCCTCTAACATTCGAATTGTATAGACGCCTATGCCGAAAATACGCAACTTCCTTCATTTACGGTAAATTATTTTCTTCCAGGACAAAATAATTACTTCGTTCAAAAAGATCAAAGGAATTAGCCGTTGCAAGAAAAGCACACTACCTACAACATTTAATTTTATAAAACCTTTGGGACATTGAAAATTTAAGACTACATGCAAAAAATCATGTTTATCAGTGCAAGGAATATGGAGATATTTGAAGTCAATCGTCGACCGACCTTTTTGAAACGCACTATAGCATGATTTGTTGAAGGCGTATGCTCGTAGAGATGTTGAACGGCAATGAATGAAAGTTGTTTTGACCTTTGATGTCATCTTATAGCTTGTTTTATACTGTAGATCACTAACCATTATCTCTATTCAGCGTGCGACATCCCAGCCTCCAATGTAACATTTGGGCCCAGCAATAAAGACTGTCTGTACAGAACCGGAGATGATGTATTGGCTTACACCAGCTTTGAAAAGGTTCAGTTTGCTTACTTCATTTACTAATGTTGACAAAAGTATTGGTTCTTGAAACAATTTATTTAGGCAGTTGTTTCATTGTCATCATCATCATACATCTTCCTGTGGAGTATAAACCTCTAACAATATCACGTGCCATTGGTTCACCTGCTGCATGTTTTCTTTATCCCGTTTCAGCCTGTCTCATATTCTTTTCCCCATGTCTTTTTTTGTGTGTGTGAATATCTCTCTATTTCTATTAAAATGTGGGATTCCGAAATAGGTTTTGCCATGATAGCTGGTTGTTTTCCTCATGTATCATATCCTCACTTCTTGCTTTCCTTGCAATTGTTTGGCTCTTCCTGTGCGGTTTGTCCTTATTCACTTAGCAGTCGAACATTGCAGGTACAAAGTGAGGAGATTTTTCTAGAAGACAAGATTCATCATCATTGTCTCATTTTGGCTGTCATTATTCTACTTGACTCAGAAGCCTCGTCCGCCATGAGCGGCTGAATTGAATTGCTTGCTTTGGATGACTTGTTCCTATTACTGATTTGTGTGTGTGTATGTGTGTGTGGTTTTACAGGAAGGGTATCAGGCCCAACGCTTCTTTATTTCCTCCTACGACATGGTTGGTAAGTAACTATTACTATTCTTTACCCCCCTTTTGGCCCCCACACGAGTGATAGCTGTTTCGGCAGTAATGCCAAATTACCACATTAATTAAATCAGTCCGAACTCATCAGAACACATGAAACTTCTTTTGTTCTTTTGCCATTCTCTGAAGTCCTCTCAATAACTATTACGTCCAGTTTTATGTTTGTCACAATCTCTCTTCTCTTCGGGCCTCCCTCTCAGTCTTTGAGCTGATGACAGCACTGAGATTGTCTTAGCTGGTTTCTTCATTGTATGTCATGTCCAAAACAATTATTGTCCTCTTACTCATTCCACAGGTATGTGTGTGATTCTTTCCACCAGTTTCACAGTGGTGACCCTGTCGTAATACTCTAACATTCTTACTGTACAGGCACAAATTGATTCAACTCTATAGCTTCTAGATTTTTATGTTAGTCTCCATTTGATCCTACATAATACACAAATTCAACGGAACCCGACTCCTATTGTTGTTTCTTAACATCTTTAGCAATGAATACACCGTGACTTCATCAGAAACTATAGCCTCACATTAATGAACAGAATCATTATTATTTGTACCTTAATAAGCACAATGCACACATTCATCTAATAGTAACGTTTTTTATAACAATATGTATATAAATGATTGTATGCAAATGAGCCTGCAGCATAAATTTCATATAAGGGGAGAATAATCATCATTACGAATACAATTAAAATGATTCTCGAATCCACTGTCTGTGTGTGGCATCTTTCCTGTCTCATCTACTGCATCACGTACATCACTGACAAAGCTTATCGTTGTTTTGACTGGGTCTCTGCAGGACAACCTGGTCTTGGACATTGGACTGATGGTAGCTTTGATAGCGGGCTTTCGCTTACTCTCCCTGATAGTCCTCGTTGTTAGAGCTAGGAGGTCCAAGGAGTGAGATGGACAGCCAGACGTGCACAACACTTATGACACTTTCAGGGACGCTAGCGCTGCCAGCAGTTTAAACCTATTTAGGTCAAACACGCAATTCCAGTGGTTGTGTTAAGTTATTGTATTTAATCCTCATGATAACTAGTTCTTGACTTGATTGTACTTGTCGTGTGTTCATTTGTAACGGTAGAGTCAAAAGTTTAATCGTTTTCTTTCAATTTTTGTTTTCTTGATTGTCATAGCGATTTAAAACTTCCTTTCCCCAAAACTTTAGCTTAGTTTTAATAATTTGAAAAATCGTAAACAAACAGTCTTTTCTGACTAGTGGAAAGTACTCAGCAGTGCAGGTGTGTATATGCTAATGTGTGTATGTGTGTGTTCATGAGTATCTAGCAGGTGTGTATATGCTAATGTGTGTTTGTGTGTGTTCATGAGTATCTATGGTTATGAAAGTCCTAAAGGTTGCAGCAAAATTATATCTGCTCAGAACTACGAAATACAGTATATACATTTAACAAGCATCACAGTGGCACTGCAGGATGAATGAAAACCACTGGACATTGAAAAATGTAAACGGTTTCAAATTCATAGTTTTATTTGAATCGTAATTATTATAACATTTGATAATTAACAAACCGAAGTGTGTGAAATGTAGCTTGTGTCCCAGTGGTCATTGACCAGGGATCAAATGCCTCGAGCTGCCTGTGACGACGTGATGAAATATAGCGGGTACCTTTCTGTCTTGAGTGTGACTGCTCATTTTTCAATCTACACTTGGTCATTGTCTAGCAAACATCAACACATAAAACAAAAATATAAATTCTTCCTTTTTCAACTCCATACAGTAATATGAATGTCTCTCAACATATATTCATTATCTTTTCCTCGTAAGTTGCATTTTCTTCGTTACAGGTCATTTGGTAAAAATTCGTTCCATTGATACATGTACTTAAGATCTTTGTTCCACAATATATTCTATCACAGTAGAAAAATAAATATCTATCCAGGCTCTCAAGACAAATCTGTGGTGTGAGAAAGAAAATCTCCAAGGGTGCTATTTCCCACACGAACAAAATTACATGGTAACTTAATTCCCGTTTAACTAATATTATTTTCTACATTACTGTTCTTTCTTTTATTACCAAATTAGAAGACCCATACTGTCGTGGCTGTATGAAATGTCCTTTGGTTCAATCGTTCCAAATAACTCTCTGTCTTTCCTTTCAGTTCATGATGTTGTCCTTTCGCTAGTTATTTTCTGCACCAACTCTAAACTTAAAGGTTCTAATTGTGACGTAAAATACTAATCCCCCTGAGTACATGGTTTTTTCACTATCTTGTCAAATACAAATATATATAACTTTCTTAGATATTACAACCATTTTAGAGATTATATTATCCCTTCCTGGATCCTTTAACCACCCATGCTCGTGAGACAGCACAACATACTCGACACGGAAAGTCGAGGGCAGGGTTCGAATCCCTAATAAGGCATATTTCGCCAGCTCCCCAGCGGGACAGCGAAAAACAACAGGCAGAGGCGCATTCGCCCCTGAAATAAAAATCAATTGAGTTCAAGTGTACTTCATCATCGAAACCTATGCAGGATTTAAACCGATCTATTTAAAATATTTGAGCTCTTTATCAATCTTTATCAAGGACGCAAATAAGAATGACGTCAATTAAAATACTGGAAATACGTTTTATAAAGCTAGATACACACATATTATTACGCTTATGTCTTGTCTACAGATGCTACCACACTTGTTTGGCAGTATGAATTATATTCACTTAAAGAAAGAAAAAAGAAAGAAAAACTATGCCCCTGCTCCCAGGTTTGTCTGTAGTCGGAGTTCTGCTTCCAATATTCTTCGCTACACAGCATTTAGCCCGGCTTGCCTCCTTTATCTCCGAGACAGATATATAATGCTTCTGACAATATTGTCTAGGTTAGTTTTCTATGATCCCGGTCAATATAACACCACGCTATCTGATTACCGTGCCAACCACGCCATTTTATTTTATTTCGGATGAGACCATCTGGATTGAAAACAGCACATAAAAGCAATGTGCAAAAAGCAAAAAAGAACCACTTTCAGGATTTAATCCTTGTTGAAAAAAGACTGAGGTTGCAAGATATCTTCTTCTTCATCTTCGTACATTCTCAGACGTCAACTTGAATATGTTAAAAAAAGCAGTGGGCAGCTTGAGGCTATTTCTATCTCCAGAGAGCTTTTCCAGGAATGGCACTGATGATGGCCACATGTACTTTCTCTGCAAGGTATCTCAAACATATGTTATAATAGCGTACATACTTTTATTAACATATATTTTTAACAGATGCTTATCAAAATAAAAGTCTTTTTTGTTTTTTTAAATTGCATTATTATATTTTAGCTTTGGTGTTCCTATTTGTGTATGTCCGTGTGCAAATATTATCGTAGACTCCACTTGCAAGGGAAGCCCAGGCTACATGTATGCTAGCAATATAAACTCTAGAAACTGAGCAGAGCCATTTGCAACATCTTTCAACAGAAGCTAGTGAGATACTTGTGGGTGCTCTGACGAAAGCAGCTCGGAGAACTGAACAGGAGCGCAAACTTGTTGTCATAAAATTAACCGTGATACAACGTTAAAATATCTCCAATGATACAACGTAGGGATAAAAACTAATGCGTAAGCTACTAGAATACATGATCGCCCACACTGCGGGTCACCACCCGCCATGGAATTTAAATTGTTAGACGTGGAGGCAAAACGTTTACCCTTGGAGCGGGATGAGAACGGAGATCAGAGGAAAAAATATGACTGAAACGTGCTTGAAACTAGCAAGGCTAAAAGGACGCAAATTGGTGGGGCAAGGAAAAGGAAAAATTCACGTCCCCAAGTTGACACAAGGTAAAGAAATCGACAAAAGGGACCTTAGCTATTATACGCCACAGTCATTTCTTGGACGCTTTTGCGATAACTTAGTCCGTTTATTTGAATGCAGTGATGAACGCATTATAGAAGATTCTAGAAAATATTTGAAAAGTAACTTTTTTTAAATAATAATGTTAGGAATATAAAACCTAGCTGGCCGGATGGCCCATCTTGAGCAGTGAAATAATATGCTTTCATTTATACAGACGGATAGATAATAAGAAAGATATTGACAAAAGACTGTGTTGTTCATATCAGCGAGCGTCTGCATTGAAACAAAAATGTCCCAAATTTTCAAAAACTGCAGACTTGAGACTCAAAGCGCTAAAATCTAGTTGGTATGAAAGAGAGGGGATGGGCTGGAGAATTGTGGCTAAAAATAACTTTAAAGGCAAAATTGTGTAGGGGAAGGCAGAGTTGGTTCAAAAAACAAGTGTGTTTTTTTGTGAAACGCAAGTAGAGACGGACGGACCAACAGACAATAAGGCATACTTGACTGAGGTATGACTGAAATGACTTTTTGGTAGTAGGTTTGAATTTGAAAGGAAAAAAGGCGGTGATTGGCCATAGATGAATATATTATCGGCGCTCAGACGCGCATTTTTGCCATTCGTAATAAGTTGTCCTAGTAGACACAGTAAATAATATAGTGGTGTATTCCCAGAAGCAAATTGATATCTTTAGAGGGACGCCATACTAAAGCCAGCAGCTCAGCTGAGTTTTGCTAGCAATTAACTGTGTTCTATATTCATAATTCTGGTAAGACTGAAAGTATTTCTTTGTATATTTTAATATGTGTTTAATGTTTCGAGTGATTTGATACTGCCATATCAAAATCTATCCCTTACAACAAGTAAGGATTCGCTCTAGACCCCCCGCCCCAGTTCAGGGTCTAGAGATAAATAAAATACATAAACTCCAATAAGGATTATGAAGGACAGATCAAGTGTTGAGATCAGTGAAACATATCACCTATCCTATTCTATGGCAGGAAGCTAATGAACATATTTCAGAATATGTAGTCTGGGAGAACCTATCCTATGTGAAACCAACTTGGTAAGATGTGTTGTTTGGTCAAAGAGATCTGACCCGTCTATGTAGTGTTGTTGTGTGTCGTGTTGTGTCCAGAAATGGGTTAGAGGATGGAATTCTGACACATGACCAATACTTTAGTGCAGAGCTGTGAGTTTTTATTTGGCACCAATGTGGTGTCAAATGATGAGTTACTAATACAAGAGTGGACCCGTGCGGTTTATATTTTGGCAGAGCAGCCTGATATTGCCCCCAAGCACGGAGAGGTGGGAGCCACCAGATCTCAGCACCAGAGCTACACATTCAAGCTACGTGAGCGTCTGGTCTGCTGAGAATTCACCAACTCAACTTATTTTCTAACACACCCATAAAATTTCCATCAAATAACTGGACAATGTGTAGTCGCCATAGACAGGGAGTGATGAGGCCACCCCAACAGCACATCCATTAAGTGTTCTCCCAATTAGATTACAACTATAAACAGTAGTAATATTAACTAGTCTAGTAACATACATATGTACACACCTTTCATTTATTATGTCATATTCATGCATTTCTTTCATAATTGCAAAACCTTTCATATGTTCTGACCAAAATAAAACCTTGGTTCAGAACAAATAAATTTAAAGAAAATTACTATCCAACCTTTACACATCTCGAGTTAGTTCAGTGTGTTTTAACATTTTATTACTATTATTAGACTTGTTAAATATCTGTGTGTGTGCATGTAGACCACCACAACACATTACACATCAATACCCTAGAATTTTAACGTAGCCACATTCTTTAGAAAAAAAAGATAGGTGTGAGGTCGTAGTGGTAGCAAGAAGGGCCTTCTGACAATTCACAGCTACACTTATCTCAGGAGCCTTCACAGCTGACCTCATGCATCACATTAAGTAATATCTCAATCAGACAATACCATCAAAACCACTACATATATTGGGGTCTCGTGTCCCGGGATAATTAGCCTATCAATAATATTAGGATCTCCTGGGGGGAGAATTAAATTAGGGGAACACATTATAAAAATTAAAAGTGTCCCTTAAAATTAAAAGTGAAAATAAAAGTTGGTGAATCTTCACAGCCAGTGGTAGTTAATTGATTAATTAATTAATTAGAATTATTTTAGACTAGAGTAATTAGAATTACTTTAGTGGTTGGAAATTTTATCTTGCACATTGCTAGATTTGTTTAAAAAGTATGGCGGAGCTAGCCAAATTCAGATCAGCTGCTGTGCTAACGGCAAAGGAGATGGGAATGGATGGTCAGATTTTAATTCAATATGTAACGGCTGAATGTGATAAATATATTGAACGGGAAGAAAGAAGATTAGAAAAAGAGGCTGAAAGAAAGTTAGAGGCTGAGACTAAGAGGCTGCAGATTGAGGCAGAAGAAAAAAGGTTGACTGCCGAAAGGGAAGCAGCAGACAAAAAGGCCGAAAGGGAGGCAGAAGATAGAAGGTTGCAAAGGGAGCACGAATTACGACTAAGGGAGCTGGAGCTACAAGGCCAGGCTCCTGAAAATGGTGCCAGCCCTTTTGCCTCAGATGCTACGCCCAGTCTGGGAGCCTCAACATCAGCTATGGGGTTTCATTTAGACCATTTTGTTGAAAAAGACGATGACATAGAGGGGTACCTAGGACGTTTTGAGTTATTAGCTACTACATATGGGTTAGAGAGAGAGAGAGAGAGAGGTGGAGTTTAAAGTTATCACAGGGACTGAGAGGTACTTCTTACGAAGTCTTCGCAAAAATGAACAGAGAAGACCAGGAGAATTATGACATGTTAAAGCAGGCTTTGTTATTGAGGTACGAAAAAAATGATGAATTTTATCGTAAGAAATTTAGAAATGCCAAATTGTTGTCTGGGGAGACATACCACCAATTCTCTGCCAGACTGGAAACCTATTTGGAGAAATGGACTGCTCTGGGGAAGACCCAAGATCTTAAAGAAATGATCATGATTGAGCAATTGAGAGAGTCCATGGCTCCAGACATGAGAAAATTTCTCATGGAACAAGGTGCAGAGAAATTGGGAGAGGTTTTAAATGTCGCTGAAAGGTATCAGGCAGCCCAGGCAGAGGTAAGTGGTGCTAAAAAGAAGCACATAGACAATTTTAAAGCTCCACAGCAATTTAATAAATTTGATAATAGAGAGCAGGGAATAAAGGTAGGACAAACTTTGAACGGCCAAGAAATGACTACCGAGACAGAAACTCACAGTTCAATGACCAAAAATCCAATGAAAGAAAACCGTTTAACCAAGGAAAAAGATGGTGTAAATGGTGCAAGAAAGATAACCATAACACCGAATTTTGTAGAAGGAAACCTTCAAACATTGCTGCAATGAAGTCGGGGACTCAAAGATTAAAGGTTAATCCTAAGGGACAGCAGGAACATTATCACCCCCCAGTTTGTGAGGATGTTATTTGTAATGGGGTCACCATAAGGTGCCTTTATGATACAGGTTTGGATTATGATTCAGTTGTGAAGTCTAGCCTAGTGGACCCAAGTCAGTATACCACAGAAACAGTGGAAATACAAGGGGCAACTAAGGACATACCACTCATGACACTTCCCATCGCAAGGATAACGGTGAAAACTCGCTATGTGGAAGGAGAAATCAGAGCAGCAGTGATAGATGAACCAATCTACCCTCTGATATTTGGGTGTAGATACGTCTTCTTGTGGAATCCCGAGAGACCTGTGATCATGGCGACAGTGCAGACCAGGTCACAGAAGAAGGAGGAAGAAGGTGAACCTATAAATGCTCATCCAGAGGAGATGAGGAAGGCGCAGGCTGAGGACAGGACACTCCAGCCATGTTTTAAAAAATTGCCCAAATGCCACACACCTCCAATTAAGGGGGAATATTTTATGAAGAACAGATTGCTATATAGGAAGACAGGAACTAGATCCACTGGTCACGGACAGTTGGTTCTTCCCAAGATATATAGGGCAAATTTAATAAGGAGCTTACATGTTGGAAAAGATGGGGACCATGAAAAAGTCGGTACCATCTGCCAAAAAGTTGCTCGCAAATACTATTGGCCCGACGTAAATGTCGATATTGAAAACTTTGTAGAAGCATGTGGCATATTTCATGAGGGAACACCCACAAAGGGAAAATATGTGCAGGACCTAGAAACGCCACGGGGCAAAATTAGGCCTGGAAAGAAAAATTATGATACTCAAGGAGACAAAGTGCAATGGGAGGCCCCTTTTCACACCCAGTCTTCACTTGAATGGATTAACATGGCCACTATGCGACGAGTACAAAGAAGAAATTTTACCCAGGATAAGATGACAATCCCTCGGTCAGACTTATATAAACTGGAAGAACAGAAAAGAGAGCGAAGATCTCTCATAAACAATCTAAAGTGGGGAGAGAAACCCAAAGAAAAAATTGGTAGTGGTCGATTTGTGAGTGATGATTCTAGGAAGAAAAATCCTCAATATAGGGCTTCTAATGGAAGGGACCCGACGGGTTCCATAACAAATACGTATGATAAATTTAAGGTCCAGATGTAGCTATTAAGGACCTGGACAGATGAGAAGGCGGAAGAGACTGTTACCTCATCTTATCAATACGTGAACGAACTGACCACTCGTTTGAAAGCTGGATGGAAACTGGCAAATGATAATTTGAAACAAGCCAGGAAGAAACATGCAGCATATTTTAATAGGAAGGCAAAGGACAGAGAACTAGCTGTGGGAGAGAAGGTGCTGCTTCTACTACCCGGTAGCCAGAATAAATTACAAATTGGATGGCAAGGTCCATATACGGTTCTAGAGAAGGTGTCTAGAACAAACTATAAAATTGACAAAAAGGGGAAGGAGAAAGTTTATCATGTAAACCTGTTAAAGAAGTATCTGGACAGACCACTCCAGGAAAGCACCCCCTTACTGACCTTAGCTATCGCAACTCAAATGCGAAAGGAACCACTCACCTCACATGAATATCCATTACATCCTTGTGAAACAGCAGCACAGGTAAAAGTCAGTAAGCACCTGACTAAAAACCAGAAGGAGAGAGTTCAACAGGTTCTGGAGGAACATACAGATGTATTAACAGATAAACCAGGCCATACAAATTTGCTACAGTATGACATGAAACTGGTAGACTCAAACCCAATCTGCCAATCTGTATGAGAGCCTATTCTATTCCGTTCGCGAAGGAGAAGGCATTGAAGGAAGAAATAGATTATTTATTGAAGGAGGGGATTATTTCACACAGTGAATCATCTTTTAGCTCTAGTGTCGTTTTGTTGAGAAAACCGTCTGGGGAACACAGACTGTGCATAGATTACAGGAAACTGAATGCTGTCACAGAAGGACAAGTGGATCCATTACCAGACACAAAACAGTTATTTGCCAGACTGAACAAGGCAAAATACTTTTCAAAGGTGGATCTTAGTAAAGGCTATTACCAGATCCCAGTGAAGCCTGAAGTGAGACCTTATTTGGCTTTTAGCACTTCGGATGGACATTATGAATTCAACATGCTACCATTCGGACTGAAAAATGCTCCGAGTGTATTTTCAAGGATGATGCGCAAATTGTTGGATCCCCTGAATAACCCATGTATCACGAATTTCATGGATGATATTCTCGTCGCCACAGAGACATTTGAAGAACACATTGACGCTCTAAAAATGTTATTTAATAGGCTTAGGGAGGCGAACTTAACTGCTAGGCCAACAAAATGTTGTATTGGATGCAAAGAGATGGAATTCTTGGGGCACACTGTATATCAGGGTAACATGACCCCTGATCCCAAGAACTTGGAAAAACTGCAGAGAGCACCTAGACCACAAACAAAAAAGGACGTGCGATCATTCGTGTCGTTATGCGGATTTTATCAAAAATATATCAAAGATTTTAACTCTATTTGTGCTCCTCTGACTGATCTGACTCGCAAGGGACTTCCAGATAAAATTATTTGGACTGCGCAAAGTGAATTAGCGTTCCAAGACTTAAAGGAAAAACTCACTAGCAAGCCTATTCTCAAACTGCCGGATTTGACACAGGACTTTGTCTTAAGAACCGATGCCAGTAATGTAGGACTCGGAGAGGCTTTGTTGCAAAGATCATCTTCACCTGATGGGGAACTGAAACCAGTCGCTTATGCAAGCCGCAAATTGAATAAGGCGGAACAAGGATACTCCACAAGCGAAAAGGAATGTTTAGCGTTAATCTGGGCAATAAAGAAGTTTCAAATCTATCTGTATGGTAGGACTTTTGTGGTCGAGACGGATCATCAGCCTCTCGTATTCTTATCTCAGGCTAAGCATGAAAACGCAAGATTGCTGAGGTGGTCTTTATTGCTTCAACCTTATCAGTTTAGTATCCAATATATCCCAGGCAAATTGAATGTCGGTGCAGATTTCCTCAGTCGGCACCCCTGTGATCAAAATTAGAGGAATGGCAGGCGTGAGGAGAGATTTTATCTATGTGTATCACTGGTTTTGGAACTTGCCGTAGGCATGTTTTCAAGTGGGGAGATGTGTCATAAAATTAACCGTGATACAACGTTAAAATATCTCCAATGATACAACGTAGGGATAAAAACTAATGCGTAAGCTACTAGAATACATGATCGCCCACACCGCGGGTCACCACCCGCCATGGAATTTAAATTGTTAGACGTGGAGGCAAAACGTTTACCCTTGGAGCGGGATGAGAACGGAGATCAGAGGAAAAAATATGACTGAAACGTGCTTGAAACTAGCAAGGCTAAAAGGACGCAAATTGGTGGGGCAAGGAAAAGGAAAAATTCACGTCCCCAAGTTGACACAAGGTAAAGAAATCGACAAAAGGGACCTTAGCTATTATACGCCACAGTCATTTCTTGGACGCTTTTGCGATAACTTAGTCCGTTTATTTGAATGCAGTGATGAACGCATTATAGAAGATTCTAGAAAATATTTGAAAAGTAACTTTTTCTTAATAATAATGTTAGGAATATAAAACCTAGCTGGCCGGATGGCCCATCTTGAGCAGTGAAATAATATGCTTTCATTTATACAGACGGATAGATAATAAGAAAGATATTGACAAAAGACTGTGTTGTTCATATCAGCGAGCGTCTGCATTGAAACAAAAATGTCCCAAATTTTCAAAAACTGCAGACTTGAGACTCAAAGCGCTAAAATCTAGTTGGTATGAAAGAGAGGGGATGGGCTGGAGAATTGTGGCTAAAAATAACTTTAAAGGCAAAATTGTGTAGGGGAAGGCAGAGTTGGTTCAAAAAACAAGTGTGTTTTTTGTGTGAAACGCAAGTAGAGACGGACGGACCAACAGACAATAAGGCATACTTGACTGAGGTATGACTGAAATGACTTTTTGGTAGTAGGTTTGAATTTGAAAGGAAAAAAGGCGGTGATTGGCCATAGATGAATATATTATCGGCGCTCAGACGCGCATTTTTGCCATTCGTAATAAGTTGTCCTAGTAGACACAGTAAATAATATAGTGGTCACCCGTTTGCCAGTCACTTCGATTACGGAAACAACAGCAAATGGGTTGATTTGCCGTTGCCCTAAAGACGCCACTAGGCGTGATGGGAAACAATGGCAAAGAAAACCTATCTGCTGTTGCCCTAAGACGCCACTAGGCGTAATGGCCACTGACTGCTTTGACGGTCGGTGGCTAAGGACGGAAGAAGAAGAAGAAGTATTCCCAGAAGCAAACTGATATCTTTAGAGGGACGCCATACTAAAGCCAGCAGCTCAGCTGAGTTTTGCTAGCAATTAACTGTGTTCTATATTCATAATTCTGGTAAGACTGAAAGTATTTCTTTGTATATTTTAATATGTGTTTAATGTTTCGAGTGATTTGATACTGCCATATCAAAATCTATCCCTTACAACAAGTAAGGATTCGCTCTAGACCCCCCGCACCAGTTCAGGGTCTAGAGATAAATAAAATACATAAACTCCAGTAAGGATTATGAAGGACAGATCAAGTGTTGAGATCAGTGAAACATATCACCTATCCTATTCTATGGCAGGAAGCTAATGAACATATTTCAGAATATGTAGTCTGGGAGAACCTATCCTATGTGAAACCAACTTGGTAAGATGTGTAGTTTGGTCAAAGAGATCTGACCCGTCTATGTGGTGTTGTTGTGTCCAGAAATGGGTTAGAGGATGGAATTCTGACACATGACCAATACTTTATTGCAGAGCTGTGAGTTTTTATTTGGCACCAATGTGGGGTCAAATGATGAGTTACTAATACAAGAGTGGACCCGTGCGGTTTATATTTTGGCAGAGCAGCCTGATATTGCCCCCAAGCACGGAGAGGTGGGGCCACCAGATCTCAGCACCAGAGCTACACATTCAAGCTACGTGAGCGTCTGGTCTGCTGAGAATTCACCAACTCAACTTATTTTCTAACACACCCATAAAATTTCCATCAAATAACTGGACAATGTGTAGTCGCCATAGACAGGGAGTGATGAGGCCACCCCAACAGCACATCCATTAAGTGTTCTCCCAATTAGATTACAACTATAAACAGTAGTAATATTAACTAGTCTAGTAACATACATATGTACACACCTTTCATTTATTATGTCATATTCATGCATTTCTTTCATAATTGCAAAACCTTTCATATGTTCTGACCAAAATAAAACGTTGGTTCAGAACAAATAAATTTAAAGAAAATTACTATCCAAATTTTACACATCTCGAGTTAGTTCAGTGTGTTTTAACATTTTATTACTATTATTAGACTTGTTAAATATCTGTGTGTGTGCATGTAGACCACCACAACACATTACATATCAATACCCTAGAATTTTAACGTAGCCACATTCATTAGAAAAAAAAAAGATAGGTGTGAGGTCGTAGTGGTAGCAAGAAGGGCCTTCTGACAATTCACAGCTACACTTATCTCAGGAGCCTTCACAGCTGACCTCATGCATCACATTAAGTAATATCTCAATCAGACAATACCATCAAAACCACTACACTTGTGTATTCTCATGTTCATACATGTAGGTGCTCAATTTTCTAAAATATAAGATATTTTCTTTAAGGTTCTGGTTCCTTTCAGAATTACAGGTCTGAATAAAATGCCAGGCAAGGCAAGGATGGTCAAAATTCAAGCATCGCTCGAATGACTACAACTTAATTTTTGGTACAGTTCTCCCGACTTGGTTGTTGCTTTCTACCGTTAAATAGCAGGAGACTACATATTTTAGTGACTGTTAAAGTAACTTTGATACGAGTATTTTGCATTACGGACTCAAAAATCTTAAACACAGGTATCCCATACAATGCAGTTCGTTCTGTACAATTTACGATTGTACACCTTAAGTGAATATGTATTGCTTTGTAACAGGCCCAATCGATTCAGTCTTGCTGGTATTTTTATTCCTCCCACCCCCTCCCTTTTCTCGGCGGGACTGTTTGCTAGTACACCCTTTGAAAACGATATCTTCATTTGCAATTCTAGCAACGATGGTGACGTAGATGCTCCAGAAATATGTGCTCTGGAGGGCCAGTGAATTACTTACGCTTGGGGTACATTACGCATCATGGGGAATGAGACCGTGGTTATCGCATTCGATATGGCCGTCCCAGGAATATGCCATTTGCATGCAAAGTGTTTCAGAAAGTCAGGAGCGTCTAATAATTAGTCATTCTGCCCCGCTAAGGGTACCACTGTCACCACGGTGCAATGCCTAGGACAGTCCCCTGAGCTTTTACCAAAACAGTTAGTGGAAGACGCAACAGAGTATCCAAAACTCAAAAGTATCTAATTAGATAGTTATTCTTGCAACAGTTATCCACCTATCGCGCTACAGCTACAGCTCTTTGGTCAATATGGAAATATGAAAGATCTACCTCTACTAATACGCTATCTATCTCCAGGGTACGCTTTTCAGGGTGCAACAGCCTATTCAGAAATCTGGAGCCTAGCAGCAATACGCTTTTGTGGCCCCGCTGCCAGTAATGTTGTATAAAACTTTTCAGTTAATTCGTTCGCGGCGACGCTTTGCGCTGCCAGGCCATTTTACACCCCACTTAGGATTTTTCAGCTCGTTTAAGACTCCTCACTGCCCATGCCCGGTGATCAGGTTACTCATTGCTCTGGAAATCTCTGTCTATTATAATGGGTCAGGCCTTCAGACTCTGCGATAAGAGTCAGGTATGTCCTAGTACATTACCCACTTGCCGCCACCCCGGCCTCCGCCCCGACGGGCCCGTCAACACCACGTGCTTTAACTTTTTAAACAGATATTAAATTCCCGTACAACCTAAACCTTGTTCTGTATACAATTACAAAATGGACCGATTCAAGCATTTAATAATCATCTTACGTTTTAGCACGTTGAAAAAATTAATTTGCATGACATAGTTTTATATGATCGACTCCACGAAGAAGTCATTATTCAATCACATTTCTTATGGATTGGTGAAAACTGTTTATATAGAAGCTCGACAGTTGTGTAGCATGATGAGTTTTGAACTCTAGCATGGCCAATTGAGGTTCTTGTCCGCTTACGTATGTTATTGTTTTTTTTCACGACCTCGCTCGATGCTCTGACGCAAGTGTTGGGTCCGGTTGAACAAGCAAAACCGTTTTTCCACCCGCCACCAATGTCTAAGGAAGATCCCTGCACATAGCTGTCGCGCCTACGCGCTTCACGCCAGCTTAGGCTCACTTTACGGGCTTCATGTTTGTTCGCAAGAAAGCGGTGGGGTTGTCGGGCCCCGGCTGTATCAACCCAACCGAGTCCTACACCCCAACTACACTACACGGGGTGCGATTAACTCACGAGATAATAGAGATACGAGGATACTGACCCGAAGTCCACTCCTGCCCCGTATGCGTTCTCCAAACCTCATCAAGTTTAGGAGTTCCGTAATCATCCCAATGGGACCACCGATCCCAATAACTCGCGCCAATTAGCCACTCGATGAGCCCAAGCCTAAACATACCCCTAATTAATCCCAACGCGGATTCTACTTTCTGTACATTTAACACCTGAAATAGCTTTACTTTATTTATTCGACCATTTAAAGCTGACTGAAAGGAGTATAAAACAAAGATACCAGTAAGGTACATCAGATCCGTATACATATTCATCTCCACTGCATTGAATCACATTTGTTTTCAGCACTATAAAGTTGAGCATTATAGTCGAGTTTTCTATTTAGATGATATTACAATAAGACCCCCGACCCGTGGGGGCAGTTTGACCGACACTTCGCCGAATACATTTTGAACGCACCGCAATCCCAGTTTTCACATAGACACTGCTGGGTACAATGCGTTTCCGGTTTGACCGACTTATACATATAATCATATTCTTGAAAGTGAACTTGATTTTGTTATTGAGTGGAACATCTTAACTATCAGCGCTTTTGACTAAACAGTTAAAAGTATTCCGGGGCTTAAATGATACAACTCCACACAGGGATTAATCTTCACGCTTTTTTTCCCTCCCTGCTCGCAAAAGGAGACCTGGGAACGACATTCTTACACCGCCCCCGCATTTAGACTGTCGAACTCTTTAGAGAAACCCACCCCCGCATTAGATGCCGCATATCACCAACCCACCGTGCCAAAACCTGGTAGTCTGCATGAATCATCAATCCCGTAAAAAGCTCTGGGGAGCCAGCCAATACAATGGTGACTATGATATTCCACATGCGATATTGTCACTGCTATATTCTAAAAATTCAACGATATACCGTATGCCCCGAATTTACCCCCCCCATACGCCTACGAATATACCCCGATACCTATAATAATTATACCCCATCAAGCCCCCCTTATATCCCCCACACCCATATGCATATAATATAATATATATAGATATTGAAACCCCCATCATATATTACCTGTGCGCCCCAGTGGGTGTGTGTACCCGCAGGCCCTCATAATGCATTTGCGATCGCACCGGATCTCCCATTTGTAAACCCCCCTAAATGCCCCCCAACTCGCAAAGCAGTAATAGCCCGAGCCACAAATAACATACATTAGTAAGAAGAGTTGAGAAGGTTTTCAAATCGTCTTCAGACCCTGTCATGCACCACGCCATTACCCACCAAATATTAGACCAGTAAGTGACCTGACCCAGCCAGGCCCGTGAAAATTAATCAATCTTTCACTTAAAACGGGGGTCCTAACATCAGGAAAACTATATTACGAAGACATTGGTTCGAGCAACGGATACCATCCGTTTTCATCTGAGGGGCGAGACGAAAATGATACGATCTGAACACGTCGATTGTTTGAAAGCAAAACATAGCCACCACCAACCACCTCAGGCCGACATTGCCCTCCCTTCTGCCACCCCTGCCAGAGCATACCCCATGGCAGCTAAACGACACTAACTCCAATACAAGTTCGTTGCACTAAAGCACGGCATTTTGGAGACATACATATACATACTTGACAGTACACACACACAGCCACTACGACACAACACGACCCGACGATCTGCATTTTTCTGTGAGCCACGTAACGACATATATGGTGATGTCTATTATAGTTTGATCGATCACACGGGGAGAAGGGGACCAAGGCGTATCCCTTAATATAAATGTGTATGATAGCGTAAAATTACGCCAAACCCCCCAATTATGCGGAAAATAAGATAGTGGGAAATCATTTCGACTTTTCGCTTGCCCACGCATCCGGTCTTCATTATCCGACCTTACATCTCAGGTTATGTGGATAGTAATATAGATACCTCCTAGATAAATATGCCACCTGTTTCAGCAAGATATTTCAAGATTGTGCCCCCAATCCCATCCGGTTCTAAAGACTGGATTTGAGCGCCGGCCCATAAACCCCAGCTACGCGGAAGTATTAGGGCCGCAATCTCGTCACCAGACTGCAAGCATGACCCTTGTCGGTTTTTGCAGCATTCACTCAAGCCTGGTGACCACCATTACCTGTTCGTTTCCTAGGCACGCGTTTTGCATAAGAATCAAATGAGGGAGGGTCAAAGTCCCAATGTGGAATCCATCGGAAGGACCAACCGACAGAGGTACACCACTTTAGTGTGTAATTTTGGCTTTATTTTTCAAGTTCAAATCAAAATTGGAGGTCGTCCGATCTCATTGGCCAACACATTTAATATTACTGAAAACTTAGAAGGCTCGTCGCCATTTGAACTTATACTGTCCCTTAGCCAGGACGATGTACTGAAGTATGAATTGTAACCAAAACTAAAGTAAATACTTAAACAAATTCATAGTCAAGCCAGCAGCAGAGCTGAATCTGTGCCATGGTCATCGTTCCTGTGTTTATTCATTGAATTCGTGGTAAGGCAGAAATTATTAATATTTTATTTAAAAATGTGAGTGAGAGATACTGCCATACGACAGTAAGTACCCAGGTCCCTAGCTGACTTCTGCAGGGCCTAGAGGTTGGTTTATCTTATAACAAATTACCAGAGATGTAGAATACACATGTTTTCTTAGGTGGTCAGGTGGAAACATATCACCCACCTTATTTTATGGAAAAAAGAGATTAATGATAATATGGCAGATACAGGCAGCCATTAGAGGAGAGGAATGTAAAAAAACGGGTACACCTTGTTATGTGGATGAAATGGGTTGGTCAGATAGATCTGACCCAGATCTTTTATTTTGCATGTATTATAATTTGTGGAAATAGTAGATTAAACATGATGTAAACAAGGAAACATAATTTCATGTTACAGGGTTTTTTGTCTGGCACTAGTCCGGTGCCAGATTTCTGAGTGAAGAATTTGAGAAGACTTTGTATTCCAGTAGTGATAGGTGTACACGCTGTCTACCCTATTTCTTTTGGACTAGTACAACAGTGGCCGTTGGCCGGAGTGACAACTGACAGCTACTACATGTGCTAGATAAGTATATAATCTGGCACATGATCGTTCATCAACGAAAATTAGTGTTTCCCTAACTGAAATAAATAAAACTATTTCCACCCAAGAAATTAAAATTAAAAGTTGTGAAATAAAGACATGGAAGTGATTACAGAATCCCGACCCGCCATCCAGTGCTAGTTTAACAGTAGTATTAGAAATATTTTAACACCATTATTAGATTTTAAAATATGTGCTTGGACAGATTGTCCCTTTTGTGTAATTGCATTGCATATATGTATATACATTGATTTCATTTGAGTTGAAAGTCCTGACCAGAAGAATACTAGGTTCAGGACAAAATAAAATTGTAAAAAATAGTTTAATACCAAAATTTCAAACACGGTGTTAGTCCATTTGATCACAGACATTGATATTTGTTGATGTGTGTGTGTGTGTTTTAGTATTAAATTACCATCACACCACATGTTCATAACACTAGACACTAGACGTAGTTATCATACATAATAGTCAAGAATAAGTATGAATGAGATCATAAGGTGGTAGCAGAAAGGCTCCCTGAGAACTCGCCCTAATAATTGTTATACTCAGGGGCCTTCACAGCTGACCTCATTCAGTACAATATAAATACATAACAACAACAGTTCATAACATCTAAATTCACCACATATATTGGGGGCTCGTCCGGGATTTAAATTTATCACTTATATTGGGGTCTCCTGTCCCGGGATTTAAACCTATCATTTTGTATAGAATTCAAATATTGTATCAATAGTGTAGCTAAAGACATTCAAAAATAAAAATATTTTAGGGTGGAGATTTATAGTTGATGAATTGTCACGGCCAGTAGTTAATTAAGTAATTAGAGTTGGTACTTTGTTAATTAGAGTTTTTAATTTGTCTTAGAACAATTTAAAATTGATCAGATGACAGACTTGGCAAAATTCAGATCTGCTGCTGTGTTTGCTGCAAAAGAGATGGGTATGGATGGACCAGAGTTGGTTCAGTATGTAACCTCAGAGGTTGATAAATTTATTGAACGTGATAGGGAAGATAGGAAGTTAGAAGCAGAAAGAAAATTAGAGGCTGATAAAGAACTTAAAAGGTTACAGATTGAGGCTGACAAAGAGGCTAGGGCATTGGAGGCGGGTAGGGAGGCTGAAATTAAGCAACTGCAATTTGAAGAGAAGAAATTGGAGGCATAAGAGAAAAAGGCCGAAATGGAAGCAGAAGAAAGAAGACTGGCGGCTGAAAAAGAGGAAAGACTGGCTGCTGAAAGAGAAGCAGAGGAAAGAAGACAGCTTGCAGAAGGGGAAGCTGAAAAGGAGGAGAAGAGATTACAAAGGGAGCTCGAGTTACGACTAAGGGAGTTGGAATTACAAGGCCATGCTCCTGAAGGTGGTAACAGCCCGTCTACCTCCGATGCCACTGCTAGTCAGGGGGCCTCAACCTTAGCCATGGGATTTCATTTAGACCATTTTGTTGAGAGGGATGATGACATTGAATCATTTTTAAGCAGATTTGAGGTTCTAGCCACCACTTATGGGTTAGAAAAGGAAAGGTGGAGCTTAAAATTATCCCAGGGTCTTAGGGAACATCTTATGAAGTGTTTGCAAAGATGAGTAAAGACTACCAAGACAATTATGACATGCTAAAGCAGGCTCTGTTATTAAGATATGAAAAGAATGGTTAATTTTATCTAAGAAGTTTAGACATGCCAAGCTTTTGTCCGGGGAGACATACCACCAATTCTCTGCCAGACTGGAAACATATTTGGAGAAATGGACTGCTCTGGGGAAGACCCAAGATCTTAAAGAGATGATCATGATGGAGCAATTAAGAGAGTCCATGGCTCCAGACCTGAGAAAGTTTCTCATGGAACAAGGTGCAGAGAGGTTGGGTGAGGTACTTAATGTCGCTGAGAGGTATCAGGCGACCCAGGCAGAGGTAGCTGGCGCTAAAAAGAAACATGTAGAGAATTACAAGGCCCCACTAAACTCTAATAGATTTGACAACAAAGAACAAGGTAACAAAGGTAAGCCCAACTTTGATAGGCCACGAAATGATTATCGAGATAGAAACCCACAGTTCAATGACCAAAAATATAATGAAAGAAAACCTTTTAACCAAGGAAAGAAGTGGTGTAAATGGTGTAAGAGGGACACTCATAACACCGAAGTTTGTAAAAGGAAACCTAACTTTGCTGCAATGAAAACGGGGAACCAGAGATTAAAGGTTAAACCTACTGGACAGCAGGAACCTTATCACCCCCCAGTTTGTGAGGATGTTGTATGTAACGGGGTCACCATAAGGTGCCTTTATGATACAGGTTTAGATTTTGATTCTGTCATGAGTTCTAGCCTAGTGAACCCAGGTCAGTATACCACAGAAACAGTGGAGATACAAAGGGCGACCAAGGAAATACCACTCATGACACTTCCCATCGCAAGGATAACTGTGAAAACTCGCTATGTGGAAGGAGAAATCAGAGCAGCAGTGATAGATGAACCAATTTACCCTCTGATATTGGGGTGTAGATATGTCTTCTTGGGGAATCCCAAGAGACCTGTGATTATGGCAACAGTGCAGACCAGATCACAGTCAAATAAGGAAGAAGGTGATCCTATAAATACTCTTCCAGAGGAGATGAGGAAGGCGTAGGCTGAGGATAGGTCACTCAAGCCATGTTTTAAAAAATTGCCCAAATGTCACACACCTCCAAGCAAGGGAGATTACCATATGAAGAATAAATTGTTATATAGGAAGGCTGGAACTGGGTCAAATGGACATGGACAGCTGGTACTTCCCACTTCATATAGGGAGAAGGTGATGGAACTAGGGCATGCGATTCCCTTCAGTTGTCATATGGGGATCAGCGCCATAGGACAGCGTATAGCTTGTCATTATTTCTGGCCAGAGATAACGGAAGATATAAAAAGATATGTAAAATCCTGTCCAGAATGTCAACGGGTAGCTCCAAAGCATTGGACTGCTCCTGCAACTCTAGGGGAAATGCCCATAGTGGGAACACCTTTTGAGAGGGTTGCAGTGGATATTGAGACCTCTCACTCGGACCAAGAGGAAGAACAGTTACATCCTCACTTTGGTGGACACTTGTTCTATGTGGGGAGAGGCGGTAGCCCTGTCGTCAATCGATTCGAAGCATGTCGCAGAGGCATTACTTACAATATTCACAAGATTAGGATTCCCGCATCAAATCTTGACTGATAACGGCTCACAGTTCAAGGGGAAACTAACGGAAGAAGTTTTCAGGATCTTCCAGGCCAAGCACTTTCATTGCAGTCCGTATCACCCCCAAGGGAACGGCCAGGTGGAGAGGTTCAATGGGACCCTCATCTCTATCCTGAGAAAGCTGGCCCATGAAAAACCTGATACGTGGGACCAATTTTTGCCCGCTGCGTTGTTTGCGTATCGGGAAGTTCCACATAATTCATCCGGAATGGCACCGGCAACCTTGTTATTTGGGAGGCCAATCAAAGGTCCACTGGAAGCCTTGTTAAGGACGTGGACAGATGAGAAGGCAGAAGAGACTGTTACCTCATCATATCAATATGTGAACGAGCTGACCACTCGTGTTAAAACTGGCTGGAAACTTGCAAATGATAATCTCAGACAAGCCAGGAAAAAACATGCTGCATATTTTAATAAGAAAGCGAAGGATAGAGAACTAGCTGTGGGAGAGAAGGTGCTTCTTCTATTACCCGGCAGCAGTAACAAGTTACAAATAGGATGGCAAGGTCCATATACAGTTCTAGAGAAGGTGTCTAGAACAAATTATAAAATTGACAAGAAGGGGAAAGAGAAAATCTATCATGTGAACCTTCTTAAGAAGTATCTGGACAGACAAATCCAGGAAAGAACACCTTTACTGACCTTAGCTATCGCAACGGAGATGAAAAAGGAACCACTCACCTCACACGAGTACCCCCTGAAACCAAATGAAACACCGGCACAGGTGAAAGTCAGTAAGCACCTGACTAAAAACCAGAGGGAGCGGGTTCAACAGGTTCTGCTTGAACATACAGACGTGTTAACGGATAAGCCGGGGCACACCAATTTGTTGGAATACGATATGAAGTTAATAGACCCAACACCCATCTGTATGAGAGCCTATTCTATTCCTTTCGCTAAGGAGAAAGCTTTGAAAGAGGAGATTGAGTACCTATTGAAAGAAGGAATTATTTCTCACAGTGAATCTCCTTATAGCTCTAGTGTGGTTTTGCTGAGAAAACCCTCTGGAGAACATCGTATGTGCATAGATTACAGGAAACTGAATGCTGTCACAGAAAATCAGGTGGATCCATTACCTGACACTACTCAACTATTTGCCAGGCTGAACAGGGCAAAATATTTTTCTAAGGTGGATCTTAGCAAAGGCTATTACCTTATTTAGCTTTTAGCACCTCGGAAGGACATTATGAGTTCAACATGTTACCGTTTGGGTTGAAAAATGCTCCGAGTGTGTTTTCAAGGATGATGCGAAAATTGTTGGATCCACTGAATAATCCATGCATCACTAATTTTATGGATGATATCCTCATCGCTACTGAAACGTTTGAGGAATACGTTATCTCTTTGACTATGTTGTTCGATAGACTCAGAGAGGCTAACTTGACTGCTAGACCAACAAAATGTTGTATTGGATGTAAAGAGTTGGAATTCTTGGGACATACCAGGGTAGCATGACCCCTGACCCCAAGAACCTGGAGAAATTGCAAAGGGCACCGAGACCACAGACAAAGAAAGATGTGAGATCTTTTGTGTCGTTGTGTGGATTTTTATCAAAAGTACATTAAAAATTTTAACTCTATATGTGCTCCTTTGACTGATTTAACCCGTAAGGGACATCCTGATAAAATTGTTTGGTCCGCACAGTGTGAATTGGCTTACCAAGAGTTAAAGGAAAAACTCACTAGCAAGCCTATTTTAAAATTGCCTGATTTGACTCGGGAATTCGTGGTAAGAACGGACGCAAGCAATGTGGGCCTGGGGGCCACTTTGTTACAAAGGTCCGCTTCACCAAATGGGGAACTGAACCCAGTCGCTTATGCTAGCCGCAAGTTGAACAAAGTGGAACAAAACTACTCAACAAGCGAAAAAGAATGTCTAGCTATAATCTGGGCTATAAAAAATTCCAGATCTATCTCTATGGTAGCACATTCGTGGTCTAAACGGATCATCAACCCCTCGTATTCTTATCACAGGCCAAACATGAAAATGCTCGTTTATCAAGGTGGTCGTTGCTCATACAGCCTTATTCATTCACTATTGAATACATTCCCGGGTCACAAAATGTGGGTGCAGATTTCTTGAGTGGGAATCCTGTTGACGAAAATCAGAGTATTCACAGGCCTATTAAGAAAATGTGATCTGTGTGTATCACTGATTATGAACTTGCATCAGTGCATGTTCTTAAGTGGGGAGATGTGTGATGATATACATTGATACACCGATCCCATTTGTAGTATTTGTATAGTTAAGATAATGTAGAAATAAAAATTAGTGGAGTTGTGAGGTTTCGTCTTCGCCCCGCCTGCAAACGCATCGGGTATTGTTAGACAGTAACGAAGAATAAATAATACTATCTTTCCCTAAGGTCCTTGAAACTATTTAGAGCATTGGGACACGATCAATCCGGTTTTCATCTGGAGGGGAGAGACGGAAAATGATACACTGACACGCGTTGTTTGGAAGCAAAAATTAAAAATACGCGCGACATTGGTTTTGGCAGATTTGAAAATGCAACGAAAAGCCAATACTTGTTCGTTTCATAGGCACGCAGTTTGACATATATAACCACACACACAGCGCAGTGTCTGCCAAGTAGCGTATTTTTCTGACGTAACGACTTGTGGTTTCGGTTTGAACAACGGGGGAGAGGGGACCAAATGGCGTATTTATATAAAAGTAGAAATTGCCAAATAATATGGAAAATATATGGAATTCATTATTACTGGGAATGGGGCCATAAAACCTAATTAGTTTGATAGAATATGATCTCCTGATAAATATTATGTTACAGTTTTCAAAATTGTCCCATTAATACTAAAGATATTGACAAAATACTATATTGGTTCGTACAGACTGACAAGCAGACCCTCGGTTTTGCATTCACTATCGGTGAAATTTTTTTTGCACGCGTTGTTGAAAAGAAGCAGAAGAGGGAGGGTCAAAGTCCAAGTGGGGAACTTTAGGAGTGAGAGGCAAATGTATTAGGCCAAAAAGCAAGTCTATTTTTAACTAATGCCAAGATCGGACGGACCGACCGACAGAGGTACACCACTTTAGTGTGTAATTTTGGCTTTATTTTTCAAATTCAAATCAAAATTGGAGGTCGTCCGATCTCATTGGCCAACACATTTAATATTACGGAAAACTTAGAAGGCTCGTCGCCATTTGAACTTATACTGTCCCTTAGCCAGGACGATGTACTGAAGTATGAATTGTAACCAAAACTAAAGTAAATACTTAAACAAATTCATAGTCAAGCCAGCAGCAGAGCTGAATCTGTGCCATGGTCATCGTTCCTGTGTTTATTCATTGAATTCGTGGTAAGGCAGAAATTATTAATATTTTATTTAAAAATGTGAGTGAGAGATACTGCCATACGACAGTAAGTACCCAGGTCCCTAGCTGACTTCTGCAGGGCCTAGAGGTTGGTTTATCTTATAACAAATTACCAGAGATGTAGAATACACATGTTTTCTTAGGTGGTCAGGTGGAAACATATCACCCACCTTATTTTATGGAAAAAAGAGATTAATGATAATATGGCAGATACAGGCAGCCATTAGAGGAGAGGAATGTAAAAAAACGGGTACACCTTGTTATGTGGATGAAATGGGTTGGTCAGATAGATCTGACCCAGATCTTTTATTTTGCATGTATTATAATTTGTGGAAATAGTAGATTAAACATGATGTAAACAAGGAAACATAATTTCATGTTACAGGTTTTTTTTTGTCTGGCACTAGTCCGGTGCCAGATTTCTGAGTGAAGAATTTGAGAAGACTTTGTATTCCAGTAGTGATAGGTGTACACGCTGTCTACCCTATTTCTTTTGGACTAGTACAACAGTGGCCGTTGGCCGGAGTGACAACTGACAGCTAGTACATGTGCTAGATAAGTATATAATCTGGCACATGATCGTTCATCAACGAAAATTAGTGTTTCCCTAACTGAAATAAATAAAACTATTTCCACCCAAGAAATTAAAATTAAAAGTTGTGAAATAAAGACATGGAAGTGATTACAGAATCCCGACCCGCCATCCAGTGCTAGTTTAACAGTAGTATTAGAAATATTTTAACACCATTATTAGATTTTAAAATATGTGTTTGGACAGATTGTCCCTTTTTTTGTAATTGCATTGCATATATGTATATAAATTGATTTCATTTGAGTTGAAAGTCCTGACCAGAAGAATACTAGGTTCAGGACAAAATAAATTGTAAAAAATAGTTTAATACCAATATTTCACACACGGAGTTAGTCCATTTGATCATAGACATTGATATTTGTTGATGTGTGTGTGTGTGTTTTAGTATTAAATTACCATCACACCACATGTTCATAATCCTAGACACTAGACGTAGTTATCATACATACTAGTCAAGAATAAGTCTGAATGAGATCATAAGGTGGTAGCAGAAAGGCTCCCTGAGAACTCACCCTAATAATTGTTATACTCAGGGGCCTTCACAGCTGACCTCATTCAGTACAATATAAATACATAACAACAACAGTTCATAACATCTAAATTCACCACAATATATATATATATATATATATATATATATATATATATATATATATATATATATATATATATATATATATATATATATATATATATATATATATATATATATATATATAATGTTAGTTCACATGTTAGTAATAAAATATGAAATGTAAATCACAACTTACGTCAATCCTGGCTAATATACGTTTTTGCTCAGATGAACAAAAGAGAATTGAATTGACCTCCTACACGCGTCTTGGGTGTCGTTAATTTAATAAGTTCCCTCTCTGACTTTGTGTGTGGTCCTTCAGTTTCCTCAGTCCTGATTTCCTTATTTAAAATGCTAGAGATTTATTGGGCTATGCTGTAAGTAATGATAAATACTCTAATAAAAGGTGTCCGGTATGTTAAGAAGGAATTATGAATTCTAATTCTTCACTGTAGCAAGGTCTGGTATCTTGTCGGGCGATTTCTCAATTGAAATAGCTTGAGAAATTGGTCAGATTATATTTACTGCCTTCCCACGCCTTTGTTATGCGCGCCTCACAGGATCAACCAATCTGATTTGAATCTGTTGCATGACTCAGCTAATGCACAATCTCAAACATAACTCTTCTGAAAATGAGTTGTACACATCCGCTTGCCCTTGGGTACAAACTTACGAACATGTCGGAAAACTCATATAACGACGTGTTCTCAATGTAACCATCATTACTTTTGTCAGAAAGTAATCTCGAATCTGTGTCTGTCCATCAGTTATCTCCCCTTATTCCAAGCTTTGGTGATGAGCGCACCTGTGTCTTATCAGTCTTATTAGTGATTAAGCGCTGCTCTGATGCGATTTACATGTTAATCTGTATACTGATATCGCTGCGCCCACGACAGCCAACATGGTTAGGTCGCTGCCACTCCCTGCAACGTAGGGGGAAATGGAAAACAACCAGACATGTCTACTTAACCCCGAGAAGGGTGTAAGAAGGAAAATACATAATATCTGCTACACATAACAGAAAAAGAAAGAGAGAAAGTGCGACAAATGAAAGCCCACAATAAAATCAGTACCACAAATGTACCGATACAGCCGGAGTGAAATAAAGATCGATAGGGGCGCCCCGTTCTGTCACACATGATCTTCTGGGTAGTGAGAATGGATGCCTAGCTGCTATGAGTAAAATCATAACAGGTTTTATCGCACTCGACATGGTTTGTATACATACTTCCTTGTTGATATGCATTGTCCGGACTACTCCGGAAGTACGTCACATAGTCTGCTAATATTTTGCAGACGATTCTTTGCCGGCCTTGCGTGGCAAATCTGAGCTAGTATTCGTGCTCTTTCGATGTGTATTCACTGTGTGTGAAAGACGTGTTTTTGACGAGCTCCAGAAGTGTACTCTTGTGATAGTGTCTTTATGAATTTATATCAGCTAGGTCGTGCTACAGTATGGAGTCTATGCTTGATTATATTTAAATGGACAAGCGAATGCTGAAATGAAAGGAGTGAGTGTGGATTTCAGCAGAATGCATAAGACATCTTGTCCTTAGTCTACGTGACGATAGACGTGTTTCATGGACTGGCTAGTGAATGCCATTGATTATTATATGGATGCAAATATATAAGGAGCTTCGTCCTGTATTAAAATGAATATATTGTCTTCAACGTCAAACTGACCTTGTCAAGTTTCTGACTGTTGAGAACTGATTTCAAGTTAGAAGGCTGTTAAAAAATTGGACTTAGAGGCCTGTTATAAAATATACCCTGGACAAGCTGGAAGCCAAGATCCAGCTACTTGGTGACTTTAAAAGAACTCGGCGGGGAGAAATTAGGCTACCTAATTATAACCCTAATATTAGCCTTCTCGGAAAGGACGAAAAATAGGAGTTCCTGTGTGCAAGTTGAGCACTTAAAAGTCCCTCGGCAGTTGGAAATCGTAAATAGTAAGCCATACGGCCGGTGCCCTGGCAAAATTTACCAAATCAGGAAAACGTAGCGGCCACAAAAATATTTATAGAATGTGTGATTCCTGTATTGGGATCCTCGCCGGTGCTACAGAGTTTGTGCGCTGTGCTGAGGTCCTCCTTGTGTGATCTAAGTGAGGAGATCGGAGCACTGAAAGAGTTGTCCGTGTGCAATGAAGATGGTCCTTCAAACCAAACCAAACCAAACCAAACCATACCCCATATTTTTACTTTTTCACCCCTCAATAAAGGAATCGCGTGGAAAATCGGCACGACATTCTTCATGCTCTGCCCCTCAGCATAAAATTAAGAGGTCCACACAAATTTAGGGGCATCATTGTAACAAGTGTAAACAAAAAATGTTGTAATTTCTTGTTATTTATTATTTACTTAAAAACATAAACAAACAACTGTGTTTTTAATCATATCTGTTCACAGTAATTTATTTAACTGCTATTTAAACGGGACTTTAGGGCGGTCTATCTTAATTGTACTATTGTTTATTTCAGCAACTTTCACATATTTATACATGAGCCTCTTTTTCAGGATTAAGAAGTAACTTTCATATCTGTATGCGCGTACACAACTTTCGGAATCAGTCCGTATTTCGGCGGCTTGATATATCATTATTCTTAAATCTTCGATACGCTGTCATTTAAAATTTTATTTTACGTTTCTTAAAATAACAACTATTTTCATTCCATAATCAATCGCCTGTAGAATAAATGCAAAAAAAAAAAAAAAAAAAACAGGTATCGAGTATCGTTAGATAATCGGCCAACTTGCCAGCCTCCTGCCTGCTACTCCTTCCATCAACTCTTTGGATGAAGTCACACAAAACCTGGCGTCTCGTCAGATCGTGCTTTCTATTTTGTGAGATTACACCATCAAGAAAATCTTGACAAGAAAAACGAAACCGGACATCTATCTCCATCAGATCGATAAGCATAAATGAAACATTATGGAAAATTGTTATAGATCGTTTAAGTTTTGTTGTTGTTGTTGACAAAACATGAAACAGGTTTGGGATTTGGTTAAGGCTAGATGTGTGACAAAAGCTTGAAACAAGGTTGGACATAAGTTAATATGGATAGCAACTCGGGCAACGTGACGCCCGCCTGTCTATTATAATATTGTCTATCCTACCGCACTAAGAATCGTACTATAGCAAAATCTTATTACTAACATCATCAACGTGGATCCAATGTGACAGTACGGACTGTTACGTCGGATTTACACTAAGGTGCTGCCACTTAATTATAGTTAGGGTAAGAATACTTAGCAAGATTTAACACTAAGTATTTGAGCGTGTCTAGTTAGTGTAATAACACTAGTCACAAATCCTATGAGTGATTTAATTAAAGTGTTTAGAAATGACGTCATCGAACTTGGGGTAGAATTGCTCAGTAGCTAGGACGGAAGTGATGGTTTGAGAGAAGGGGGTTAAGTGAGTTGGTTTTAGGCACGAGACGAGCGAGGCAGTGATTTTGGGGTTTGGACCATCTTGTAAGTTCGATGGCTGTGTTATTTCTTGGGATGACTGGTTTGTATACCGCAGAAGCACATGTATTTATGAACTATTATGAAGTTGTCAGAGTGTGCAGACACTTAATAAAGGTGTTCATTCATATTTAATCCAGCTTGAACTTATTTCCTGAACGTCAGTAGGAAGTGTCGTTTGTTTACATCAGGTAATTGAGAAAAGAATGTTACCATATTTTCGACGATCATGCAGCCTAAAAACATAAACACATTTACGAGTCTCCAAAAGAACCACCTGGGTTATGTTCCTATTCTGTAATCACCATCTCTGGCAGTCGCCAGTAAAACAACAGATGAACATTGATAAAAGATTCCACCCCATTCTCACCCTGTCACACTAGACTTGATTTGTCACCGTGACCAAGCCCGGTCACATCTAACTTGATTTGGTGCCGTTCCCGTCCACTCCCCGGCCACATAACTTGATTTGGTGCCGTTGACCAGCTCGTAACTGCCTTTTTTCGATGGATTCAGCTATTTGATTTGGTGCCCGTGACCAGCTCGTAACTGCTTTTTATGATGGATTCACCCATTCAACAGCTAGAGCATCAAGTATTTTTGTTGCAAAAGAAAAACCATCTGCTTCAACAACAATTGTCAAAGCAACAAACAGCTACTGGAAGGGCACACTGGAACAGTCTCAATAAAAGACACTGTCGAATTACAGTGAGAAACGTTATCAATGTAATCAAACAAGGAAAGATATTTGAAATAAATAATGTTACCAGTGACCAACAAAGATGTATGGTAACGACAGAAAATGGACTAAGAGCATATATAAAGCCAGTAACACAGTGGAGAAAAACCTTTAACAGACGTTATAATTCCTGTTCCACCGCTGAGGTTCATATCCCTCCACCTGAGCTGTACTCACGTATCCTCTCCCGTGATGCTCGCTTGGCTGAGTTACCCTCCGTTACTCCAGGCCCCTCTCATGCTTCGCCTCAGCATGATATTATTGTACCTCCTATTACTGCCGCAACTCCTGGCCATACCTCCCTTCCTCCCCCTGTTCACCTCTTTTCTGACCCCGCTTTTCCTCCCTCTGTTCACCTCTCTTCAGACCCCACTTTTCCTCCCTCTGTTCACCTCCCTTCAGACCCCGCTTTTCCTCTCTCTGTTCATCTCTCTTCTGACCCCGCTTTTCCTCTCCCTGGTTATTTTCCTCCGCCTCCCTCCGACCTTGATACAGAACCTGAGTCTGACTTTTCAGATTTTGAACCTTCTCTTCCTCCTTATGGTTATTTTCCTCCGCCTCCCTCCGACCTTGATACAGAACATGAGTCTGACTCTTCTGATGTTGAATATTCTCTTTCTCTTTATGGTTATTTTCCTCCGCCTCCCTCCGACCTTGATACAGAACATGAGTCTCACTCTTCAGATGTTGAACCTTCTCTTCCTCCTTATGGTTACTTTCCTCCACCTCCCTCCGGTTATTTTTCTCCCCTTCCTCTGATCTTGACTCTTCCCCCGATTATTCTTCTTTTGATATTGGACCTGATGTTCCTCTTCCCTCAGCTCGTTTTCTCTTTAGACGTCGTCATCCAAAATTCATTTACGATTCTGTTCCCTTTCCTAAGCCCCTTCACCAGCGGGCCGCCCATGTACGAACCCGTTTTCGTCGCTCCCGTGGTTCTGTTCATTCTCCTTACCGTAGTCCCTCTCCTCCGCCTCTCCCTCCCCCTGTCACACCTCCGTCCCGTAGATTGCGTGTTCTCCTCCGTTATCCTCATACCAGTCCGCAGCCTCCACCCCGACCCTCCCGTTGTTTCCCGTAGTCCATGCCATTGTTCCTACATCCCAACCTACACAGTACGATCCTCGCCTGTTATTGTAAGCCATTGAAAGATTGGAAGCAATGAACATTTTTGCAAAGATGTTTACAAATTGAACTGCACTTACCTCCAGATGCCGTCTCCGGTCAGGTTGACATTTCCTGCCCTGCTATTATTTTTAGCATGAAGTCGACCCTGCTTCTCGTGTCTTCCGATGCAGGTCTCCTACACAATACCATCCTGCTGAATTGCTTGATCCTGATGCTACCGTGAAGACCAATCGTTACGCATCCTTGAACATCTGGGTTACACACTTTACGCACATTTCCAGTTCAGATAAGAAAGTCCAACAGCCGTTATTTATGGAGAGCTGTTACATTTTCGTCCGCAAGAAAGACATTGCCGAATCTGCCAGTACATGAACATTTCCCTCACGACATCCTTTCGACCACTGCTGATGGAGATCCACCAACTCAGAAGATCTCTGCAGTCCTGATATATTGTAGTTGATGTAGTTCCCTTTTACACGTGTTAGCGTCATTATGTCACATTATTTTGACTAATGTAATATTTGACCATCTTGTGTACCCCTATGATTTTTTTTGTGTTTTTCTTTGTGCCATGTTTCTGACGTAAGATTTTACCCAGATTTTTTTTAAGGTTTACATCGTTCTGTTGTACCAAATAAAAGTGATTAACTAATGTACATCTTCACCCGCCACTAATGTTGGCATCATTCACGATTCATTATGATGATGACACCATATTGCATTATGATTGTTTGAATTTTCAGTCATTGTTACACCGACACTCATACATGTGATTTAACTATTTGCCCATTTATATATTCTATACTATTGTCCATTGATTACCATGTTTCCATTCCATTCATTGTTTCCGGTTATTGTTACACCGGCAAAGTCATTTTTTTAATGAGACTTACCCATTTTGCCCATACTTTGCCACCAAGTTCTGTAGTTCTATTTCCATTTGTTCCATTCATATTTTTTTTCATCACCCACTTCAGTGAAGTGTAGGGTGACAGCCTTTTTATGTGCACCCGCCATATTTTTTTTGCCAGTTTTTTTTTTCCCTTGCGACGTTAACTCGCTTGTCATGTTATTTTATGTTTTATGATTCGCACAAGTGTGAGAGATATTGATGACTATAAACCCATAAAGCGTTTTGTTAGTTCGTTGATGAATGTTAGTTACTGTTCTATTTTGCCCATATATTTTTTTGCCACTTATTAGTACTATTTGTAGCTACCATAACCTCCATAGTTTTTTCTTCCCATGTGTCCCTCGTTTATGTTATGTCCATCAGTCCCTACCTCTTCATGATCGATTTTTTGTGTGAAATGTTAATGGTGTTATTTCATCCATTATTCCCATCTATTGTTTATTGTAGTCCTTCCGACATGATTTATGGTGGGATACATGGATCCCAATAATTTTTTTTTAGAGTTAGAGGGAATAAAGTGTCTCCTACGGGATACACTTTAGTGGCCCCGGGCGTATGTGACAGTACGGACTGTTACGTCGGATTTACACTAAGGTGCTGCCACTTAATTATAGTTAGGGTAAGAATACTTAGCAAGATTTAACACTAAGTATTTGAGCGTGTCTAGTTAGTGTAATAACACTAGTCACAAATCCTATGAGTGATTTAATTAAAGTGTTTAGAAATGACGTCATCGAACTTGGGGTAGAATTGCTCAGTAGCTAGGACGGAAGTGATGGTTTGAGAGAAGGGGGTTAAGTGAGTTGGTTTTAGGCACGAGACGAGCGAGGCAGTGATTTTGGGGTTTGGACCATCTTGTAAGTTCGATGGCTGTGTGTTATTTCTTGGGATGACTGGTTTGTATACCGCAGAAGCACATGTATTTATGAACTATTATGAAGTTGTCAGAGTGTGCAGACACTTAATAAAGGTGTTCATTCATATTTAATCCAGCTTGAACTTATTTCCTGAACGTCAGTAGGAAGTGTCGTTTGTTTACATCAGGTAATTGAGAAAAGAATGTTACCATATTTTCGACGATCATGCAGCCTAAAAACATAAACACAGTTACGAGTCTCCAAAAGAACCACCTGGGTTATGTTCCTATTCTGTAATCACCATCTCTGGCAGTTGCCAGTAAAACAACAGATGAACATTGATAAAAGATTCCACCCCATTCTCACCCTGTCACACTAGACTTGATTTGTCACCGTGACCAAGCCCGGTCACATCTAACTTGATTTGGTGCCGTTCCCGTCCACTCCCCGGCCACACCAACTCTGACTTCTTTAAAAAATCCCCAACATCTTATGTCGGATTGGAGTCGTGTGGTTCTTAACCGTCCATAGTATGTTGTCCTTAACTCTTCTGTACCAAGGAGTTTTTAGATTTTAATCGGACACTAAAATGCACTCCGATTTTTTCCCATGCGTGAGTTAAAAAAAAAAAAAACTAGCAGTGAAGAAATATATTAATGAGAAAATGTCTTATAATACATACATGTATCTCTAATTTGTCGCAATGTATTTTTAGATGTTTTAATTTATTATATACATACAGAAGTGAGTTATGGATAAATAGTAAACAATTAGGAACAACACTAGATGCCACAGAGATGTGCACAAAGGAAGCTCATTACTGACATAAGACGGATGCATTACACTTTCTTTGAGCGTGTAATAAAAAGTAATAAAGCTAGCTGTAATATATCGCGACAACAGAAATGTTTAAGTAAAAGGTAACAGAAAACGACAACGAGTGAAAAGATTCATGGATAGTTTGACATCTTGGCATGGAAAAAAAAACCAGCAACCGAATGGATACACAGTACTGGAGACAGACCATTGTGGAGTGACAAGATCGCTAGGTCGCCAATGCTCAGTGCTTAGGCCGTATATTGTGCGGACATGAGGAAATCTGATTATAACCAAATGCCATACCAGGCGGCTCTTGAGAGAAAAATGTGCCATGTCTTTGCGAGTCATACGGTTTGTAGGAGAGAGAGAGAGAGAGAGAGAGACAGAGAGGGACAGAGAGAGAGAGTTAAACAGTGTTGTTAACGAGATTAATTATATTACAAGTAAGTATAATCACCTTAATTACTGCATTTGATGATTTTTTTTTAATTTGTGACAATACGTCATATATTTGCGAGTTCATTTTGTCTGTCTGTCTCTTTCTATATTCCCCTACGTCAGTATTTACTTTTAGTCAAGGTACACTCCTCTCAGATAAAGCCCTATGTTTCAGGGTTTAATCCGCGCCCGGCATGTTTATCTTCTTTTCATACGAAAAGTATGCTTGACGAGCCGATAACAGCGAGGGGTTAACAAAACACTTTGACAAACTTCTGTTCAGTCTGGCCTTTTGTTTACACAGAAACAGGAAAAAAACGTATTTTGCTAGATAAGCGAGTCACTTTACTTCCGTCAAAGCCTGGTAAATGAGACAAACAATTGTTGTCGAATTAGGAAGTATGGTCGCTTAAAGATAACTTGTTATTTATCTTGAGTGACCGGAGAAATATTGCCACTCCTAATGTCTGACCTGATTATTTCCGGCGAGGTCTCTTTAATAAACAGATATGGAAAAGAAGAGATCAACAATATTTCGGAATTAGGACAGGTGTGACGTATAATGAAAATATAGCCTACAGTATCTGACAGTCTTTCATGACCTCGTTACGTTATATGATTTGCTAACAAAACCATGCATTTACAGCCTGTGTTTACTCACTTTTTAATCCACGCCTCTTTTCTTTGGACATAAACAAACGAAGCGTTTATAAACGTTCGTGACCTGCCAGTCATAACAGGTAGTGAATGCGGTTTGTTTATCACGTTTCTCACGCGAGCTGATCTGCCAATCATCGGATACCTGACAGACCGCACGTGAATAACACCGGACCTTTTTGAAGTAGACACACGGGCAAAAACCTTTCCTCGGGTATCCTTTGACGTTCGTACACAGAGGGAAACCCCGAGCTTTGATCGTCAAATACGGGCAAAATCTACGAGAATCCCGTTACACGGATTTAAGTCTCTGGTGGCGGTCTAACGCCCGACAGAGCGACCGTAAAACTTTCATCTGGGGGACTCATGCTTCTGATTCTCTGCTATGCACAATAGTGTGAAAATTAGCATCCTCTAGAGATCAGATAACCATGATGATATATAAACTGTGGTCTCCTAAACCTGCTATCAGTTGTCACTCAGAATTTTTCGGATAGTCTAAACACGTAGTCTAGAACCATTGTGGAAGATGTGTTAATAGCATTCATGGGGATTGTCATTCTGATGTTCTGGTAATAGAAATTAGTGCTTACGTGTTAAAGCTTTTACCATTATAATTCACTTAGAGTTCTAGCTGTTAAAATTAGTGAAATAAAATAACGCGTAGCTATTTTATACCGCATGTTTCAGTTATAATGTTAATTTTACCACCCGCTTTCTCACACAAGAAGAGACGGTTTAGTTCACTGATATTTAAACTAGGCGCGACTGATAGTGGCAGAATAGAATTCACGTTACATTTCATTTTGTGTATTTATAGTAAGTGACTATTATTTAATACCATACGATGACCAACAGACGCCGACAATTTAATAGCTATTAACGACAGGCGATATTTATGTAAGTGCACGTAGGGACAATTAAATTATAATTGACACTGTACACTGATCGTTGACGCACGCGTAAGGGGCGGGGGAGGGTTGCGCACCTTCATCCGACCTGAATTCGCCGCGCTAGCGAAAAGCTGACCGTTTAGGTGTAAGAAAGTCACCGTGTGCCTTTTAAAATTAATCAGGACTGACGGAGTGGATAAGAGATCGTCTTGTCCCCGTCCGTGTGCATATTTGTAGCTATATAGAATAGTAGCATTTTTCCATAATGTTTCTTTATTCCTAGCAGACCTGATCACAAGAGCGGCCAGCGGTTTTTTCGGTCTTTTCTTCATTTACTAAATGGTTAATGTTGTCTTTTTCTTGGCTTGTGCGTCCCCAAGTTCATTTGTGAACAGGGTTGGCCAAAGATAAACAAGAAACGTTTTAACTTGTAAATTTAACTGGACTTATAAAACCCTGCATTATATTTTTTCAATTTTATCAGCCCACTGGGGTTGTACTGCAAAATAACATTATCTGACGACTGACAGTCGTATTCAAGTGTATCATCCAGAATTTACGCTGTTTCAGAATCGGCACTCACCACAGAGCCAGCCGATAGGATTACCATCATTTATCAATTGTAACAGTTTTTATTAGCAACCAGATGTTTCCCAATACTGGAAGTATTTCCCTCTGTTTACTGTGAACCCAAGATCTCGGTTTTTACACTAACTATTCGAAGTGACATTTGTCCATCCAGGAATAAACCACCCAAATTACGCGTCCACCTTATTAATCTTATTTATTAGAGGATGGACTGGGGCGAATTTGGGAAATACACATGACATTTTGTATATTCAGGAACCATTGTATTTCCAAGGGATATCACCAAGATTAGTTAAGCGTGATTGAGTGGCCACTGTATGTCGGAGAGAGAGCGACTATTTTTCTTTGTTACAGGATCGTACTAACCTGGATTTTGCTTAAAAATTGTTTACTTTACTGAGTAGCATTTAGTAGGAACTTTGTTTTCTTTACTGTCTTTACTGTAACATAGTGCTAACCTTTGACCTTTGGGTTATTAACTTTTTGGGTTCTTTTCTAAATAAGAGGAGAGCGCTTTTATTTTGTTATTTCCTATGTATGTAAATCTGATTTTATTTGATCTTGCTTTAGATATTTGGTGGTGTCAAGTTTAATGATAATAAACAACAAAAGAAACTTAACTTTGTGTGTTGGTCAGACCCATACCCAATTAACCATAGTTTTTCACGTTTGTATGTCTTGTTGTCACATAGTTGTGTGTGTGTGTGTGTAGTTAAACTTATATTTAATGTATGAGGAGTGAAAGATTGTCTTGTACTCAATTATAGTCGTATAGATAGGCTGGACTAGAGAAACTTACTCATTCCAGACGGGACCATAAATAACTTCCAAACCTATCGGTACGACAACAGGCTATATCTCATAATAATTTCTGGCGATGTCTGTAATTGGCAAAACTACTCATTTATTTCGAAGAAGGACCCTTTCTATTAATGCATAGGTAAAATATACAAAGAAGACACCCTACATGGTGATTGGTTAAACTTACGAGGGGAAGTCAGTAAGTAGGTTACAAACTGATATGGGGAAGCTGAAAATGGTATTTGGTAATTTCTAAAGGTGTCATTATGCGACAGTATCATCCAGCTTTATGATTAGCTTAGGCAGCAGACTGCTAGGTGTCGCATGCGCAGAGCAGATAAAAATGGCGACCGTGCTTGTGGAGTGTACAAACAAAGAACAGCGCGCTGTTGTGCAGTTTTTTTGTTTGCGACAGAAGAATGTGTGCGGCGGGTGGAGGAGATGATTCGAGCTGTCAGGCGAATAACGATAGACAGTGTAGCAACTGCTATATGATGTTCTCATTGCTTAGCCTACACCATAATGCATGACCATTTGAATGTCCGGAAAGTGTGCTCACGGTGGGTGCCCAGACAACTGACTGAGGAACACGAACCGAATGGGTCTGTCCTTGGAACATCTCTCTTGGTACGCAGATGAAGGAGAAGACATGCTGAACAGGATTGTTACTGGGGATGAATCATGGATGCATCACTACCAACCTGAATCAAAGCGTAATTCAATGCAATGGAAACATCCTTGTTCACCTTCAGCCAAGAAATTCAAGGTTTTGCCATTAGCAGGGAAGGTTATGCTTACAGTGTTTTGGGATTCTCACGGAGTGCTGTTAGTCCATTTCCAGAAGAAAGGTGAGAATATGAATGCTGCATCGTACTGTGAAGTTCTGTTGATGCTTTGGGATGCATTTTGAAGAAAACGCACAGGCCTACTGACTAGAGGAATACTGCTCCATTACGACAATGCCAGACCACATACAGCTCGATTAACCCAGGAGAAAATTGAACAACTAGGGTGGCAAATTCTTGAACATCCGCCTTACCCCCGAGTGATTTTCACCTGTTTGGTCCACTAAAAGCTCACCTTGGCGGTAAACATTTCGCGGGTGATGCAGAGGTTGAACGTGAGGTGCGAATGTGGCCGAGACAGCAGAGCACGCACTTCTATGCTGCAGGTTTCGAAGCACTAATACAGCGATGGGATGTGTATCAATGTTGGTGGAGATTATCTTGAGAAATAAAGGGGAAATGTAAGTGCAATAATGCATGGTGTTCAAGTTCGTATCTCAGTAATTTATTTTTTCATAACCATTTGTAACTTACTTACTTCCCCTCGTATAAACAAGCCAAAATTAAATTTCATTTGGGCGAAGCTTTTGTCAATAAGACCTTAGTGTCTTAAGATTCGGCACGGATTCCAATCCTCATCATTCAGAGAAGACCAGACGTCAGATAGGAGATAGAAGACTTTTCTAGGCTTCTTCTTTCTTCTTTAATCCTTAGCCGCTGACCGTCAAAGCAGTCAGTGGCCATCACGCCTGGTGGCGTCTTGTAGGGCGGCAACAAACTGCTTCCACTTTGCTCGGTCGGCAGCCATCCTTCGTGCAGTGCCCCAGCTCTGATTCACTCTTTGCATCTCAGCCTCCACAGTTCTTTGCCACGTTATTTTTGAGCGGCCTCTTTTTTGTTTTCCTTCCGGGGTCCATAGCATAGCTGTTCTTGTGATGGCATCGGGGTCTCTTCTTAGGACATGGCCAACCCAACTCCAACGATTGCCAGTTGTTATGGTGTGCATGTCCTCTTGGTTGCTTCGAGTAAGCAGTTCATGGTATTCCACCATATGATTTGGAGAATTTTTCTTAGGCAGATTGTGTTGAAAGAGGACAATTTCAACATTTCATTCTCTGTTACTCTCCAACATTTCGCACCATAGAGAAGCACAGGAAATACGCAGCTCTCATGTACGAGTAATCTTAATTTTGTGTTTGTGCTGTACTGAGAGGACTTCCAGATGCTGTTTAGACTAAAAAAGGATGTTCTTGCTTTGTTCATTCTGTTATTGATGTCTTTGTTTGCTCCGCCGTCTGGTATTACTATGCATCCTAGGTATGTGAAGGTGTCTGTCTGTTCCAGTTTCTGATTCCTTACTGATATGAGCTCAGGGTTGCCCACACTGAGTGTCATGACCTCTGTCTTCGTTAGATTGATGTTCAGACCCGTCTGCTGGCTAAACTTATTAAGTCTATCCGTTTTTTTCTGGATGTGTTGGTGAGAATGTGCGAGTAGTGCAATGTCATCTGCATATTCCAGATCATCCAATGTAGAAAACGTAGTCCATCTTATTTTTCTTGGACTGCCCCCTGTTGTGAGACGCATCACCCAATCTATGTTAAAAATAATGAGGTTGATAAGGGGCATCCCTGTCGTACTCCTGTCTTCACCTCAAAATTTAGGTTGCTCTGCCCAATGCTACATGTAAAGTTGGCATAGAGGCGTTTTATGGTGGACAAAATGCAGCTTGGATTTCCATAAGCCCTCAGTATTTTCCATAGAATGTATACGGTCAAAAGCCTTTTAAAAATGAACGAAATTAATGTACAGCTGTCTCTGTCATTCTGGGCACTGCTCTATAATGTTCCTGAGGGTAAATATATGATCTGCACATCTTCTGTTCTGTCTAAATCCTGCTTGTTCTTGCCTCAGTTTGTGTTCTACTGCTTTTGAAATTCCCTGTATAATTATCATGCCTAGTATTAGCTGGGAACTGAGAGAAAAGTTATTCCTCTCTAGTTGTTGCAGTCTGCAAGGTCGCCCTTCTTGGGCAATTTGACAATTATTCCTTTGTTCCACTCCGTTGGTGTTGTCCCTGTTTTCCAGACTGAATAGTGGTTCTAATAGTTCTGCTGCTAGCTCAGTGTCTGTCTTAAATAGCTCTGCATTTATCGTGGCCAGGAGCTTTTCCATTCTTTAACCCTTTGATTGCCGAGATGATTTCTTCCTTTCGTGGAATGTCTGTATTAACATCTAGATTATTTTCAGCCTCAGGAACATTCAACTGTGTCTCTGGTGGTTCCATGTTCAGAGTTTCTCTGAAATGCTCTGCCCATCTTGTTTCCTGTCCTTTTGCTGTGGTGATGAGATTTCCTTGCTTATCTTTTACTAATGTACTCGTAATATTGTTTGCACCTCGTTTTCCGCTGATGGTTTTAGTTATTTTATATACTGTGCTTTGTTCATTTCTCAGTGCTGCCTCTTCTGCCTGTCTTGCAAGATCGTTTAACTTCCTTGTCCAGCTGACTCTACTGTTCGCTAAATAATTGCTTTAACCTGGTGGACTTCGCTTCTGTTTTCTTTCTTTTCATTTCCTGTCTCATCGCTACGGAGTTTAATGTTTCTGGTGTTATCAAATCTTGCTTCTTCCTTTCCTGGAATGTCATGCAGGATTTGCTGCTTTCCTTTATATATTGTTGAAATGGTGTAGAATTTCTGGTCAATATCATCAGTCGATGTCTTTTCCTGGCTTTTGGTAATTTGATATCGTTTCTTTATATCAGCAACAAAAGTATTTCTGGTAAGGGCCTCCTTCAATGTGCTGATGTCATACCTTTCTGTGTAGTCAAAATTGGTCCAGCAGTTCTAGGTTCACCTTCAGTTTTGCTACTTCTAAGTGTTGATCACTTCCCACATCTGCACCTCTTCTTACTTTCACATCTTGTAATGAATGTCTTCATCTACCATTAATCATAATGTGGTCTATTTGGTTTCTGTCCCGGCCATTTGGTGATTCCCATGTTAAGGGGAGGAGCTACCCTGAAATGCTATTTTCGTTATTAATTGCTGGATTTCAATGAAAATGCACAGACTTAACCTATATCAATACTAGATACGAAAAATGAAGAGCTTTATGGCACTGCACTACTGGTTGCCATAGAAACGGCGGCCATATTGGATTCTATTGTTCTATTTCAATTTGCTAAGGCTTTTTTATTTATTAAGCTATGAATACCAAATATGAACACAATGTTTATCATTATATTTTAAAACTTTTCGATTGGTGGATTTTTGATAACTTTAATACAAAAAAAGTTGTAGGACTTTGAATATAGTGTCTAAAAAAAGTAACAAATTTTGATAAATTTTACATTACTTTTTGCAATAAATCAAAAGTTTGATCAGATACTCAAAATCCAGCAGTATGAAAGTTTTAAAAGATTATGGGCAACATATGTGCCAATTTTTATGTCAATTAACACATAAGTGTGGAAGTTTTAAGGAAATTAGGATGAAAATATTAGATTTTGAGAAAATCGCATTTTTCTCCATAAATAGACTACAATTAAATAAGTCTGTAATATTGCCCCTGAAAAATTGCTTACTTGTCATTTAGAACATACTGGTAGCATAGCCAGCTTCCTCTGCAGCTTCCTATCTGGCTTTCTGTTGAAATTTGTGCCTAATTTCCTTCCTTGTGTTAGCGCAGTTTTCTGCCGTTTTAGAGCTGAGCAATATTGGATTCTTTGTTCTATTTCAATTTGCTAAAGCTTTTTTATTTATTAAGCTATGAATACCAAATATGAACACAATGTTTATCATTATATGTTAAAACTTTTCCAGTGATGGATTTTTGATAACTTTAATACAAAAAAAAGTTGTAGGACTTTGAAAATAACGTCTAAGAATATTAAGAAATTTTACTAAATTTTACATTACTTTTGTCAATTAACCAAAAATTTGATCAGATACTTAAAATCTATCACATAAAAAGTTTTAAAAGATTATGGGCAATATATGTTCTATTTCTTACTTTTCCTGTGATGGATTTTTGATAACTTTAATAAAAAAAAAGTTGTAGGACTTTGAAAATAGTGTCTAAAAATAGTAACAAATTTTACTAAATTTTACATTACTTTTGTCAATTAGTCAAAAGTTTGATCAGAGACTTAAAATCCATCACATAAAAAGTTTAAAAAATTATGGGCAATATATGTTCCAATTCTTACATAAGTGTGGAAGTTATAAGAAAATTAGGATTAAAAAATAGATTATGAGAAAACCGCATTTTTATACATAAGAAGACAACAATTAAATAAGTATGTAATACTACAGCAAAAAGATAACTTACTTGTCATTCAGAACATATCGGCCATATATCCAGCTTCCTCTGCAGCTTCTTGTCTGGATTTCTGTTGAGATGTGTGCTTTGCTATCACCATCACTTAACATGGTGGTGTAGCAAAATTTGTGTCGTGTCACAGACCGGCTCCATAAAACACTAGCTGCCTCAGCCTCCATTACACCTGAACTTCCTAGAAAGAAGAAAAGGTATGAATTAGTAAAACTTAAAATAATGATGTAAGCAGACATTGAACACTTTCCTTTACAATGTAGAAGCAAATGTAGTACAAAGGAAGCAAAGCAAACACATGTAAGTAATAAATTATGTTACTAAAACTGATACTTATGGAGAAATTAACATTAGATCAGTTTAAATTTTTAGACAAGGAGAAGGAGAAATCAAAAATAAGATTCAGAAGTAAATACCTTCAAAATTTATATCACATCCTTGCTTCACATGCTCCTCTTTCCATTTGCTGAAGTTTCCCGGGGCTTCCTTCTGGTACCAAGAACCAGTTGCAGCACATGTCTGACAGTATTTTGAAAGCACATGGGCATCTATAACAAGACCTGTCAAGATCTCCACAACACATCCAATAATAATTTTTGAACTGTGGCCCCTTGTGAGCCAGCTGCCATCAAAACTGACTACAATATCCATAATATGTTCATGATATGGTTGATTGCTCTGAGCACAGTTTACACTGCATGCTAGCTTAGCAGCATGATCAAATATTAATTTTGCGAGTTCTGGTGTTTGCAAATAAATATTTTTTGCAATTGTGTTGAAAGTTTTTTGATGCAGGCCAGGCATATCCATGTTATGTGCAAAGTAGTTAAATTTATAGGGTCCCATTCCTGATAACAATGATGATAGAACTGCAACTTTGTTCACACTGAATGAATTATGTTCATCAACCGATGATGTGTACGTTGATGCAATGGTTTTGTTGCAAACACAACAATTCACTTTGATGAATGTGTTGAACAAGACCTCTCTTGGCCTGATTATTAATTTCTGCAGACAGCTTCCCATAGCATTCTGGACATGCAAGCTGGTTAACAAGGTTGCATATCTCAGACATATCAACTATAGTTCTGGAGACCGTATGGTAAGGCGTTGAAGCTTCTTGCACCGATGAGGCACTTAGTTCCAGCTTTTTACAGAACCGTGGTGTGCTGTGGGGTGAAGAGGTAGAAGTTGTAGAAGAGCTTGTGCTGGCTCCTTCATTTACAGCTGAAGCTGACAGTATAAACTCAGACAGACTAGGCTCATTAGGGGGACCATTTAGTTCTGAAAAAGTACATAAGAAATAATCACAGCTCAAGAAACATGTCACATGCTTATAAATACCATGATAATTTATCGTATAATGTGGAATCATGTCATTTTGTCAAACCAGAAAATGTGATCACTGTTTACTGCCAACGCGTTTACTAAAACCTTGCAAATACATAAATTTAATTTTAAAAAATAATAGCTTATTCACATGTGACTTTTTTTTTAAAAGTATATCGTTGAACCCTTTATGGGTTATAATAAGGACATATTGTGTATTAATTCAAGAAAATTAAGTCAGATTTCCAATATCCAAATATAGTACCTTCTTCCCCCTCCACTCAGTTCTAACAGAGTCAATCAAAACTAAATTTCTGTAGGCCTAGCCTAAATGTGTTGTGCGTGCCTGGCTTTCTACAGTGATTCATTTTTACCATTACCATAACAAAATTAGCGATTTTTACCTGCACTATCTTGGTTCCATCTTTTCTCCCTGGCCGTTTCCATGTTTAGATGACGAAAGCTATTCTTTTTTCGAGGCATTTTCACACAAAATGTTCCGAAAAATGAGTCTAACTAAATATGTACACAGAATTTATCAATCTGACGCCATATTGTCAACACTGCGGTTACAAGTCACGTGGATTCACGCAGCCAACGAACAGTTTAGAATAGTGAGCGGAAAAAGCCGATGTCAGTGAATGTCCGACGATTTCCATATATGGAGGTAATCGGTAAAAAAGTGACCCATAAAATCTCGATCTTGGCGGGTATAATTTTGTTACCAAAATAAATGAACTACATCACAGGATTCCCCAGATCTAGGCGAATCCAATGATGTATAATACGTAGGGGTGCAGGCTTGGTTGCTATGGGAAAAACTAGGTCAAATTAGGCCAATTTTCTCGAGTTTGAGAAAATCTCTCTGTACCATACCTTTTTCAAAGTCAAAATACATATTGTTAGAGTGCATTTTGACATTTAATTCTGTTATATTTAGATTCAGGAGATGTTAAAGTATCAGAAAATGGACTAATCCCAAAATCCATCATTTTTGTATTTTGACGTTAATTTAATGCCCGCTCCTGGCCAAATGGCGTAGAATTTCTGGTCAATATACATCAGTCGATGTCTTTTCCTGGCTTTTGGTAATTTGATATCGTTTCTTTATATCAGCAACAAAAGTATTTCTGGTAAGGGCCTCCTTCAATGTGCTGATGTCATACCTTTCTGTGTAGTCAAAATTGGTCCAGCAGTTCTAGGTTCACCTTCAGTTTTGCTACTTCTAAGTGTTGATCACTTCCCACATCTGCACCTCTTCTTACTTTCACATCTTGTAATGAATGTCTTCATCTACCATTAATCATAATGTGGTCTATTTGGTTTCTGTCCCGGCCATTTGGTGATTCCCATGTTAATTTGTGAATTTCTTCGTGTGGGAAAAGTGTTCCACCGATGACCAGGTTATTAATGCTACAGAAACTTATTAATTTATCCCCATTCTCGTTTATTGTTCCGCTGCCGCATTTTCCCATTACTCTTTCATTATACGTATTGTGTGTTCCAATTTTCGCATTGAGGTCTCCCATTACTATGATAAGATCGTATCTAGGAAATATTTCCATTTCTTTTTGCAGCTGCTGATAGAATTCGTCCTCGACCTCTTCGTCGCTGTCATTTGTTGGTGCATAGCATTGTATTATTGTAGTGTTGGTGCATAGCACTGTATTATTGTAGTGTTGGTGAATCTCCCTCCATTTCTAGGCGTTGATAAAGATTAAATAGTAACTTGTAAAAATAACATTGTAAAACTGCTATCAAAATAATTAGAATCATACGAGGGGCGTTCAGAAAGTAATGCACCACATCGGTTTTCTCAGATAGTAATGAAGATAGAAGCATGAAATTTCGCACACTTCAAATATGGCATGTGCCAATTGTGTGCACCAAATTGCTCCGCAACCGGCCAAATAATCCTGCTGCCCTAAACCGTTGAAATGGAGCGTGTTAGCAACTTGCGTTATAAGCAGAGAAGGAAACTGTTGTGAACATTCACAAGCGTCTATGTGATGTGTATGGAAATTTTGCAGTCGACAGGAGTACAGTCAGTCGCTGGGTTCAGAGAATCAAAGAATCAGGAAGTGGAGATACGGTGCTGCTTGATCGGCCGCGCTGTGGACGTCCTGCCACAGCCACCAACGCAGAAATGTTGAAATGCGCTGAGGGCATTATTGTTACTGATAGGAGAATCACTACTCAACAATTGGCCTTACAGCTGTCAGTCAGCATTGGTAGTGCAAATGCAGTTATAAAAACTCTCGGATTTTCTAAGGTTTGCGCAAGATGGGTTCCTCGAAGTCTCACAAATGACCACCAATTGCAAAGGAAAGCAATTTCTTCTGAATTGTTGGAGCGTTTCAATGCTGATGGAGAGAACTTTTTGGCTAAGATCGTTACAGGTGACAAAACCTGGGCACATCATTTTGAACCTGAGACAAAAAGACAGTCAATGGAGTGGCATCATCCGCAATCACCAAGAAGAAATAAATTCAAGACAATTCCTTCAGCTGGAAAGGTCATGGTCACTGTCTTTTGGGACATTGAAGGAGTGATTCATGCAGCGAAGAAATGGCTACATGATCAAGACAAAATCTGGTGCTGGCTAGGAATACATGCACTTGTTTCGCGCTGGCATAAAGCCGTACAAGTTGATGGGGATTATGTTGAATAATCCCGATGTTTACATGACATATCCATGTATATTGTGTATAAATTTCATGCTTTTTGAATAAACAGCTCCTGAGAAAAACGATGTGGTGCATTACTTTCTGAACGCCCCTCGTAGCTCCAGGGAATTTTCCTCAAGTTTTAAAGCTAGGAATTTTAGAATAGCAATTATCAATAGCTCATCTCGGAAGGATGCATCTATACGACAGCAGTAAAACGCAATCTGAGCAACAAAAAGTAAAAAAATCTGGAAACCTACACTTCTACGGAGGGGTAAGTCTTAAAAATACATGTTCTTTTTCTTATATGTGTATGTACATGTATATTTACATACTTGTTTATATAAAGTTGTGTCTGAGGCTGGGAACCTTATCATGTAAAATTCATTGCCACATAAATCACCCCTGTACTTGCTGGTGCCTGCTGCGTGCGGGTTTACTGGCACGGAACCAATTGCAGAGGAAGCCGCATACTCGAATAGGGAGCAGCAAGGAGATGATGAGGACATCAGGGGATATATGTTTTTATGTCAACACTTCTATCCAGACTGATTCATAATGTAATATTATTCATTTAAACGCCTTCGCTCACCCAAAACACTTTCATCTGTATTGATGATATGAGATTTTATGTTCATGGACATCAGAAACATTCAGAGGAAGATGAAATGGAGGAGGAAAGCGGAGGTCGCTTAATGTTTACACCAGGAGGCAAAAGATTTAAGGTAAATGCTATTTTGTATTTCAGTTTATGGCATTAGTTACTAGTGCTCCACTCTGGACACAACCTGTGACAGACGGGTCTAGAGGACATTCAAAGCGGCAACAATTGTGATATTTACTCGTACAACGAACGTGATCTCAAAAGCCTGGTGTGAGAAGAAACAGTCAAAACTTCACTGAGAACCAGCATCAACTATACCAGAATCCAGTGACAACCCATTGTCGTCACCTGGAGAGTTAAGTGCACATATATAGCACATCACATGAACTCCCTAAACTTAAAAATATATCAATATCACCCGATGAAGAAATCCATATCTCTCCTCCAAAATACCAATTTATGAACGTTTTTTTTGCTCTTTTTTTTTTTTTTTTTTTTAAATTGTGGCTTAAATAAACTTTATTCATGTTAACCTGGTTTTCCAAAGTATTTTCATAAATGCATTTGTGTATATACATGTAAATATTAATCCTATGTGGAGTTGATTGACAGTTGATGGCTTCACTCGTATAACTCATTTTAAATACACAATAATATAGTGAGCTAACAAGATAAATACTTTGCTGAATTACCTTCCGCTGGGACTTATTAATTACGAGCCAAGCGTCACATTGTTACAAAATTACATATCTTACAGAAGGGGCGGGGGACACATTATTTTACAAGAAGCGAGAAAACTCAATTTGTTTGTAATTGTAATCCTAAAATTCACGTGAGACCCCGTAAAACAGGAGCATCACCCTTCTATTTATAACATTGACAAGAGTAAGTCTGGAGCGAAGGTTTTACCTTTGATAAACTCATCCTGTAACTCTAGCTCTTTGGCCACATTCATGGAAAACAACCGGTGACAGTATTTAAAAAAATGGAGTCGTCTGCCTTTAGTTTTAACGTTTTAAAGTTAAAAAATAAAATAAAATAAAAGTTATTGATTGGCTGTTTTATTATGAAACTAAAATTTTAAATTTGTCCGTCCTTTCTTGAGGGTTACTTACAAAGGATATATGTGAAACTCGAAAGAGATTTTATTAAAGGCCTCTCGGTGGGGTGATTCTAAATTGTGTTTGGTTTTTTTTAAGGATCATCTTCATTGTACACGGACTACTCCATCAATGCTCCGATCTCCTCCCTTAGATCACACACGGAGGATCTCAGCACAATGCACGAACTCCGTAGCACCAGCGAGAATCCCAATGAATGTATATACTAGGGTGGCCATATTGTTCAACACAAAAAGGAGGACAAGTGCCATTTTTTGGTCATAAAAAGGAGGATAAGGGAGGACACTATTTTTAAAAAGTAGGACACCTTTATTCAATAACTAGAAGACGCTAAAACATATTTTTGTTTACATACAAACAATAAGCTAATAAAATCACATTGATTTTGTGCCTACTTATATTTTTCTCATGATAAAATCTTCTTCAACAAATTTGGGCTACGTTTTAAATATGCATAGAAATCAGAGCATGAAAGCTCCTTAAAATTGTACTGCACAAGTAGAGTGCCTTTAATGGAATCTTTCCTTCAGTGCTTCCAAAGCTGCTTCAGTAGAATGCTGTGCAATCACAGAAATGATCATAGCAGCTGTTTTGGTTTTGGCACATGAGAATTTGCTGGCAATTTCTGATTCGTGGAAAGCATTCTTGAGTAACACTGAAGTACAATCCATTGATCTGAAAGAGTTGTGATGTTTTACAGTATGAAAAGCAAAAGCTCCCTCGGCCGCGGCAACTTCAAACCTTTCCTCGCTTATTTCTTTATTTTAAAATGTCAGTTTTTATTGCAAACGTTCAGACGCAAGTGCTTTCTTGTGCTTTTCTGTTTCTCTATGTTTTTTTTTTAAATCAGCTGCACCTTTATTTGCTACTGATACAAATGTGCTGCCTCTATATACAAGACATTCTGCTTCATACTCTTGTCGACCATTGGAAAATCACTGACATTTTTTTTTTTCAATTCACCGTGAACACACTTCCGTTTTTGGCATTTTGAGCGCGTATCTGTAACATAACTATAATATAATGCCCCTAATCAATAGTACATTCGATGTTAAAATTATTTGTAAAATAATTGTTTTAATTTTAACAAACCCATTACTATACTAGTAACTACTCGTGTATTTTTTCATAATAAACAAATTGCAATAAATATAAAAGCAGTACGAACTAAGATTAATATTATTTGTAATTTGCAATAGACAACGAAGTTATAATTGACTAAATCCAGCCCCAAGTTCTTATTCATGCCGTTTTGTCTGTTATATTTTCCCTTAACAAACGCCAATAAACCTAAACAGCGTTTAACCTGGGTTAAAATATGATAGTAATCTATTATAAACTATTGAACAACATGACAACTTACGGTAGTGTTGTTGGCAATTTGCGCGATCCGTCGATTTTGCGGAGACAAAAATTCTTAATTCTGACAGAATTTCTGTACTCAGAAAAAGTAATTTAGCCAATCACATAAAAGCCGGATATTTCAACATTTAAAAAAAATCCGGCCGGACGCTCAGTTTATTCGCAAAAGGTCGGACAAATCCGGCCAAATCCGGACGTCTGGCCACCCTAAGTATATACGAATCACACATTCTACAAATATTTTTTTGGTTCGTAGGTTTCTAATTTTTTTATTTTGCCAGGGCAGCGTCCTGAAAGGCCTACTCTTTACAATTTCCAACTGCGGTGGGATTTCTAACGTGCGCAACTTGCACACGGGACCTCCTACTTTTTCGCCCTAATCTGAGAAGATTAGGCATCCGATCTCACTACCCAGAAGACCAGGGATGAGTATGACATCATTTGGACCACTGGTTCTGAAGAAAAAAATGTGTGTTTAAGATAGCTTTCACTCAAGGCACTGTGCGCCGTTTCAGTATTTTCCCGACAAGCTGGTGTTATTGTTTATGACGAACTTTACCATGAAAGCTTTTGCTGTAACGACTTAAAAAAAAAAAATCCTATTTTGTTAAATGCTGCGCATCAAGTCAAATGTACTCGTTTATACTTAAGATCATAAAGGTTTAGGGAATTATACTGTTCAAAAAAAGAAACGCAACTTTTTTGGTGTTACTTTTATAAAAGATATTCGCTGATTGGACATTAGTCAACCTATCGACTGTGTCCACCTGGTCATTAACTTCTCGTGGTTACCTGAATTGTACTCACTTCATAATTCGTGAGGTCATGAAAGAGGTCAAAGTCAAAACAACATTTTTGACAATAACTTGTGACAGGTTCATGAGAATTTCGTGAAACTTACTGATCACAAAACTCTCTGACCATATTATTGAATGCCTATAAAAGATTGACGCTCCTCGAATAAATTCAGTTGAAAATGCAATGCGCAAGTATGGCGCATCTCACTACTGAACAACGACTCATCATCATTGGACGTTTACAGACTGGACAGTCCCAAAGTGTAGTGGCCAGTCAATTTAATGTGGTTAGAAGAACCATAAGTCGCCTTTGGAGGCGATTTCAAGAAACTGGCTCAGTGGCAGACCGGTCGCGCAGTGGAAGACCCAGAGTCACAACTCCTGCCGAAGACCGCTTCATACGGCTGCGTCACCTCAGGAATCGACTTGCATCTGCGTCCTCCACAGTCCAGTCAATGTCAGCAGCTCGTCGAATTTCAGATTAAACGGTAAGGAACCGGCTGCACGACTCTGGTCTTTGGGCTAGAAGACGCTACAGAGGTCCAGTTCTTACGGACCGGCATCGCCAGAACCGACTGCAGTGGGCGAACCAGCATCGTTGGGAATGACTGGAGACGGGTTTGGTTTAGTGATGAATCGTTTTTTGTGCTCCAGCGACACGATAGACGGAGAAGAGTCCATGAGCGCTACGCCCAGAACAGCGTTGACGAGGCTCCTCTACATGGTGGTGGAGGTGTACTGATGTGGGGGGCGATCAACTTCATGGGAAGAAGTGATCTGGTGCAAATTGAAGGACGCCTGAATGCCCAACGATACGTCGCTGAATTTCTTCGTCCTCACGTCCTTCCACTTCTGGCTGCACGAGGGTCGATTTTTCAGCAGGATAACGCTCGACCTCATGTGGCACAACTCACCACCCAGTTCCTTGCTAACAACAACGTCCAGACCATTCTGTGGCCAGCCATGTCATCAGACATGAACCCCATAGAACACTTATTGGATGAACTCGACAGACGACTCTGCCAGTGAGACGTGGCTCCAGCCAATCTCCGACAGTTGTCTCTTGCACTGCGGGAAGAGTGGGCAGCCATCCCACAACAACAGATCTATCGGCTAATCGGATCCATGTCAAGGAGATGTCGTTCTCTGAAAGAAGCCAGAGGAGGCCATACACCTTACTGAAACGGAGGCCTCAGTCGCAAAGAATAAAAGTCCAAACCAAATTTAATGAACATCATTTCATTTTTAAAGTCTGAAAGTTTTTTCATGCCAAGATTGAAACATTAATTCCGTAAAATAAAATGTTGGTACAAGTTTGAAATGTTGTGTCCATTACCACTGCAACAATGTTGCGTTTCTTTTTTTGAACAGTATATAGTACAGTATTTTGTAATGACGTCATTTATTCCTGCTAATGTCTGGAATGCTGTGACCCCTGAACGAATCTGTATGCCCCAAGCGCTATTCTGGCTTTGGAACGTCATGCGTTTATAAATAATAGAAAACAGTAGTATACATTTATTTAAATTTTGACCGTACGATAATGGCAAATCATAACAACTTGAACTTTAAAATTATGTTGCATACAACTAAATAGTAACGGCAGTACTATAGCAGAAACTGCTGTAGGGAAGTGAGATGTTAGAGACTCCACTATAATAGGTCCAGCTTTATGAGGTGGGGGTAACTTGTTCCTCCTGCCGCCGTTGTTTAACTCAGGAGCACGGTCAGGTACTGATTTCACAGCTGTAGGCTCATCTGCCGGAGATGCTCTATTCCGTATTTACGCCAGAACGATAATCTACGCTTATGTTAAGTCAACTTGAAGAAGAAACGTGTGTGAAAATTTATTGAGTTGACAGCCAATTTGAATGAATTCAATGGTGTCGCCATAAGCTCTGAACCATTATTACGAACCTGATGCCGTGTCTTCACGTGCCGGGGAGAAGATGTAGTGGGTGTGATGTCTGCTGCCACACGTTCCTCCTCTCCTTTTGGTTAGCATCGTGGATCTAGACCGTCGCTGCCACATCCTGCCCCTGTTTGAATCTGTGATCAGTGATTGTTGTGGTCCCTGCTAAATGCGTGTCTTTTGGCTGATTGCGTGATTCAGGTTTTTGTTTACGCAGCATCATGATTCTTCCAGTCTCGTCATATGTGCACCCAGGTCGGGGAGGTGACGTAGGATGCCACAATTTCTATTTCCATTTTCTCTTGCCGCCCTTTACGGAACTACATGTTAGTGTCTTTCTAGTTTTATATACCAAATACGTACAGAAAAAAGGGAATAGAAAGAGAAGGATAGTCAGACAGACAGACAGACAGACAGACAGACAGACAGACAGACAGACAGATAGATAGACAGACAGACACACAGACAGACGGACGGACGGACGGACAGACAGACAGGCAGATAGATAGATAGATAGATAGATAGATAGATAGATAGATAGATAGATAGATAGATAGATAGATAGATAGATAGATTAGAGAGATAGAAAAGGGGGAGGGGGAAAAGATGAAGTTCATACGAAACGCTATTGATTATAATCTTGAACGAGCGATTTTCGTAGTGCCGTCTGAAGATATAAAAGCCGAAATAAAGCCTCATGGACTGAACTGATCATGTGAAAACCGAATGTAAAAAAAAAAAAAAGCAAGAAAACAATAATAAACACTGATACGGTCCTTTTTATGGGCTTATATTCTTATGTTGAGGCTAGAAGTCCTTCATATATATTTTTGATTAATTCACATAGAATCATACACTGATTCAAAACTAAAGCACAGATAAGGGTATGTCCATTCAATCCCCGCCCAAAAAGCCGTATACTTCAAAACATGAATGACACTCCGAAAGCCAGGCTGGACGATTCACATAACGATTTATTACACATCTTGAAGCTCCATATATATCTTGATAATATGCACATAAAGTTATGGCATCAACTAGACAGATTCGTCAATAGCTTCAACGACTGGTTTAAGATGTGGAGGACGTGTATGAAATTGCTGTAACATATTAATATTAAAAGTTTTTTCCTTCCCATTAATAGATAAAATATAGTCAACATCTGACAATTTATCAATAATCTCACAAGGTCCTCTCCATGACACAAGTAATTTGTTGTCTTTGTTTGGTAATAATACATAGGCTTCCTCACCTGGCCATAATTGGCGTAGTTTCCTGTTTTGATTAGCAAACAAACGAGCTTTTAATTTTGCCTTTTCTGACGACTGCACTGCTATTTGGCATGCGTCGATAATAATTTTTCACTCCAGTGATGTTTTGAACTCACACCACGTGATTTTTGTTCGATTGTAATTCGTGGTGATTATAGACAATTGGATTGATCATAACAATATATCACATGGTGGACAAACATGTACATTTTCAAGAATGTACTTCTACATACGTTTGGGAACATTATATGAACATTTATTCATTCCAAAGGACTTTGGATCATGGACTTGAACATGGTTATATAATATTAATTAGTGATTAATGTGAATTAACTAGAAATTGTTGAGGTTTTCACACAATTTTGTCACACTCACATTGGACTTTACTACAGTTATTGGCTAATACGCCATACTATGAGCTATCGTTACAACACATAAGCATGGTCTTTTCCATTTCTCACACTTATATGTTACATTGATGACATATAATTCTGAAGTACACATAATGTTATTCATTTGACAAAATGTCGCAGTCATACACCTTATTGATTGTTTGTCTGCCTCATGTCATCTATTGTCTCTATGACTTAATTTTAATGCTTTGCATTTTGAGACTAAGTGACTAATGTTACCTGACGGGACAGTTAGGTGTTTTGGACGGTGTGCGGTATGATAGTGCCTGGACTGATATAATCATTTCATTTTTACATGTTGGCTGATATTGCTATGGTTACCTCACACTGTTGTTAAATGATTTGTATCCTTTGTAGTCGATGGTATTAGTAATTTTGTTACTAATTTCCACACCTTGAGTGTTTATTTGCCTACTGTGGAGCACAAACCTGGGTGCTATACTATTCACACCAACAGTGAAATTTGATGTTACCATCTTTTCACTCCAGTGATGTTTTGAACTCACACCACGTAAATAATGCAAACTTCGTTTCCATTATTTAATGGGAGGGGGGGGAGGGGGAGGGGGTGGGGGGGGGGTTAGAGTACATGTTATGAGTAAAGTTCATAACATGTATGTCGATATCAATACAGTTCGACATGTAGTTGATTTGTTTATGAGACCGTTGCCCTGGTATCAGGAAGTGACGTCATTACTTTTGGTGATCGAAGTTGCAGACGCCAGTTTTGCTGTCTGCTAACTAAAGCGTCCCTTGGCTTTGGGCATTCGCTGTGTGTCTATTCAAGGCGTTGGACGTATGTGTTTTATGCTCCTGAGTGTTTGAAGATTTACTGGTCATATTCCTTTGTATTCCATCTCTGGATCCTCTATGCACCTCCGTGTGAGGATGCCAGTATTTATGTAAGAGGAATGATGTGTGACCTGAAGAACGTGAGTTGAATTATTATAATAAAAACTGTGTGGAAATGTCTTCGACATCTTTCCAGTACAAGACTGTACACCGACACTAGAGACTGTCTAGTTGATGCCATAACTTTAGGTGCATATTATCAAGATATACCTGGAGCTTCAAGATGTGTAATAAATCGTTATGTGAATCGTCCAACCTGGCCTTCGGAGTGTCATTCATGTTTTGAAGTATACGGCTTTTTGGGCGGGAATTGAATGGACATACCCTTATCTGTGCTTGGTTTTGAATCAGTGTATGATTCTATGTGAATGAATCAAAAATATATATGGAGGACTTCTAACCTCAACATAAGAATATAAGCCCATAAAAAGGACCGTATCAACACACAGAAGCGATTTAACCAAGGATGGGGCCACCAAAGAAATCAGCAGACACTACTTCAGTGTGAATTAGTCAGGCAGCTAATATTGTGAAATGTATAGCAACACAGATTTTCCACAGCGTCGAAATTTTTTACTGCTTCCGCCCTAGACAAAAGTCACATTAAAGCTAAAATTAGGGAGTATTCACAAAGGTGATAAGGAACTCGCCAGGGCCAGCGTCTCTGTCGCTCATGACATCGATCCATACAATGAATACGAGACACACTGCATTGAGGTTTATCCTCTAAAAGCTTTTTAGAAATACAATATTATACTGATAAGGAAACAACATTTTTATTTAACAGTATAACGTAGACGTACAAAGTATAGGCAAAATGTTCTCAACAAAGAAAACGAAAATGAATGTGACATTTAAAAATATTCCCACTCAAAAAGACGACCAATAAGACAAGAGATTATAACTATGCTTAGAAGGTTCTTGTGATAATAACCACTCGTTTTAAAAAGAGCGAATTGAGAAATGATCTCAACAAGGAAAATGACAATAACATTTTAAAATATTCGAAAAAAAGGACATCCAATTAGACAAGAACGGCAAACGGATTGATTTGTCGTTGCCCTAAAGACGCCATTAGGCGTGATGGGAACAACGGCAAAGAAAATCTATTCGCTGTTGCCCTTAAGACGCCACTAGGCGTAATGGCCACTGACTGCTTTGCCGGTCGTTGGCTAAGGACGGAAGAAGAAGAAGAATTAGACAAGAGATTATAACTATGCTTAGCAAGTTCCTTGATATGACCACACGAATTAAATAGAGCACAATGAAATACGGATAGAAAAATAAATATTTTGTTCTAACAGGAAGGCAGATAACAAAGCTCGATTGATTAAATCAGTCCAAGAAGTTTAAAATATTAAATTAGTCCTTGCTGGTTTGGGTGTAACAAGACACTACCAAACAGGCAAAACTTTTAACAGCACAATAAGAAGAAAACAGGTATACAGAGACTGAGAAAACGACAGGTGCAAATAAAAACTGTGGGAAATGGTCTAAACACTGACAAAACAAGCAGATAGGAATGTGTAACGATAGACTTACATAGCGACGGGACTAACAGAATGACTTGTATGAAATAGGGTAAACATGAGAAAGTAAATATAATTTGAAACATGTTGGGGCAGATATAAAAAGACGAACTATATATGCATTGATAAACATATACCTATTCGTACATTCAGTTGGAAAGACTCACAAATGACTCAAAGAATTAATATGGCCTGGGTAGATTGGAGAGAAATCACTTTGCATAAAAAGCTAAATAACTCCATCCCATTATAACAGATCGTGGATAACGGCAGAACCCCTAACGCCAAGCAGCACTCTTTGGATGTGAAAACGATTGTCCGAGTTGATTGACAACATACTAGAAGCGATGAGTAAAAGCAACCAGATGGATGCAGAAAGAAAGCAGATAGCTATAGAATATACACACACACAAATATGCACAGTCACATAATGCACGCACACAACAATAAATACAATAAATGGGGGGAGGTATACATGCAACAAAAACTAACAAATGGAAAGTAAATCCGTATGTCAGTGGCAAATTTTCATTTAATTTTCAAGTTGAACCGGTAGCTTAAAACAATTGCAGTAGCCATATGATAAGAGCGTTTTGTTGTGATGTTACTGCTTTCATAAGGTCATACTGAACACGTAGATGAATGGTCAACTCGTTCCGACACAGTGCTGACATCGAGTGAGAATGTAGATGTAAAGGACGCGAATGTGTGTACAGTTCTGTTGAGTTGACAAGTCACTCACTCAATCATAAGCAGAAGTCAATAAAAGGTAGACTGCTGATGACGTTTCATACATTTAATAATGGACGTACACTTCGACATCACGATTACAGTCACTTGAACAGGTTGGCAAATAATCATCGTATACTTGAAAAATGGGTGACAATATCAGGTGTACATTTATGTGGCATGAAAATATAATGGAACGATAGTAGGCAAGCACTCAATATTCTGGTTGTCTATCGTCTCATGCTTCAACTGACTAATCGCGTCAGTTAAGGTGGATACATAATCATCAACAATGGTTCACTGTCAGAACCTTCTTCTGGCTAAGTTTCTCAAGCCGTAAATTCATCAAATGTTTATAGCAACAATGTTAAACCACAGTAGTGGGTTTTCATAATACATAGATTTCTGTACCATCATCAGATAATAAGACCTTTTCTGTTCTCCGACAATGATCCGCTTACAATGGCGGGAATCCAAAATGGCTCTCCTCCGTGAGCTTCGCTCACCCAGGATGAAAAATTATGAAGCAGCATTAATTCGTAATTCGTACATAAATGTCCTCATTCGGCTTCTATACTTTCTGCTATCAATAAGGCTGGTTACTGGAGTAATCTAGTGCTGCTAGATAACACGTCATCTTCATCTGTAGTCAACAATCCTAGATGTACGATAATACGTCTCTCATCTAAGCTTAGCAAAAAAGTTCAGCAAAAAGATTGTGGTTTTACCTGGCTTTAGGAAAACACACACTAGCGAATAACGCACGCCATTCCTTGGCGTTAATAATGAACATTAGGAGAATCTCTGATACTACAGTCATACAGAGAAACAATCTCCTTCCTAGAATAAATCACCGAGATCAATCTTCCGACATTCTAGTCGACCAGCCCATAGTAGCGACGACATGACACCCGCTTCTCTGTCGATACACCAAATCGACGCATGCGCAGAAATGCCTTTGACCCCAGAGTTCAGCTCAAAAAATAGTCCGACATAGAAATACAAAGATACAAAGATATAAGACCGAATCACCTTAAATAGTCAAGGAATAAATATAAATTCGGGCCATAAACATTTTAAGCAAGACCAATCTGTTTCTGGCCATACCAGACGAAAAATGACGTAAATCTAGTATTCATACGCCAGATTAAGACACAAGAACAGATAACCCATAGAACCGAATACAACATCGACCAATCAGGGTTCTGTCCCTCAGACTGAGAATCATTGATTCTTAAATAAATACTTTTCATCAGACAAATAGTTATACTTTACATTTGTATGCCTACCAACAGTAATCTGTGCGCAACAGACTACCACACCCCCCGGGAAAAAAAAATGAAAATCATTTTTTTTTCCATCTGAGAGCAACATACAATAGGCTCACGACGCACGTATAATGCGCAGATGAGAAATATCGGCGATTAATAACGCCAAATTAAGGCAAAGCCGAAGTATAGCTCGACCGGTGAGAATATATCTCAACATCTCAGAGAAAGTATTTCTCTAAGTATAAATATTTCCAGGGAGGTGTCACCAACGCATACTACAATACTGGCAATGACACAATGCATACAATAATTTCAATCACAATTTCATATTAAATACTATAAGTTCATGATTGACAAAAAAACAAAATCATCAAATAGTAGCGGTGAATATACATTAGTGAACCGCTAAGTGTTTATCATCATCATGTGACGTATTCTTTCCAGAACGTTGTCTCCATTACAGCTGCTCTGAACGCATCACGATTCTGGGCAAGTCGACCTGCATCAGCCAAAGACAAGTTCAGACTCTCTGTGATGTCCTGGGTCCACCGTCGTCTAGGTCGACCCCTTCCCCTTTTTCCAGGGACCATGCCTTCCATCACTGTTTTTTCCAGGCTATTATGTCTTTTTATATGACCGAAAAATTTCAGCTTCCTTATTGCGATGGTATTTAGGAGCCAATGTTCCTGTACGTTTAGTGAGTGCAGTACTTCTCTGTTGGTCTTTTTTTTCTGTCCAGGGTATTCTCAACATCCTTCTGTAGCATTTCATTTCGAATGATGTAATCTTTTTTGCAACTGTTTTATTGAGTGTCCAAGTCTCGCAGCCGTATGTTGCCACTGGGAATATACATGCTCTGATCAGTTGTAACTTTGTTTCTTTGCTTGTGCCTTGCCATAGGTTTTTCATCTGTATTAGTTTATGTGAAGCAATTGCAAGTCTTCTTTTAATTTCTACTGCACAGTCGCCAGAGCTGTTGATGATTGATCCTAAGTATTCGAATTCATTAACACTTTCCAGTTCTTCGTTATCAATTTCAATTTCTGGTTTGGTCTTTACTTTGTCTGTTGTCAATACTTTGGTCTTCTTGGTGTTTAGGTATAGATTCTGGGCCTCGCTGTGTTTTTTGGTGGACAGAAGTAATTGTTCAAGTCCTTCTGGGTTGGTCGATAGGAGGACTGTGTCGTCAGCATATCTGATTTCCGGGATCTGGTACCCGCCGATGTTAAATTAGTCAAACTCTGTGTGTTCTTGGTCATCTTGGTGTTTATACAATCACTATATCATATATTACAAATGTGTACATATTTTGATATAGAAAAAGAACTGTTGTAAAGTTAGACACATTAAAAAGTCCAAGATTTAATAGTTAGGTGGAATCATGTTGAGATCTACCATCACAACGAGATCTATCAAAATTCTTATCTCTGTTGAGCCCATTGCTATTATTTGAACTCCAGTTAACATAGTTATAATTGTTATTTCTCTTCTTAACAAAATATCTATTTGATGGGTTTTGTTGTCCTGTAGAACAATCATTACAATGTTGATAATCTTTATGAAAGTTCTTATAGTCACTAGGACCAAAATGTTGAGGACAATTAAATTGCCTCCAGTTCTTTGAAGAAGAACTATTATCATATGGACGCGTTTGGTAATGTCCACAATCACGATTATCCCTCTTAGTAAAATTGCTTTTATTTTTTCTGTGTCACTGTGCTTAATAGGTACATCGTACTGTCTGAGCTGAGTACGATGGGTACTAACAGTTTTGTATTCTTTTACCAACTTATCAGGAATCTGAAAATTCGATGCACGGTTTCCCTGAGGAATCTTATCATGACACTTATCAAAGTCCTCACCGTGATCCAAACTTAATTTACCTTTGTTGGCCTGACGCCAACTCCCATTAGAGGCAGTATCGTTATTTCGTGGGAAACCATATTTTCCACGACAAGATTTGTTCACATATTGCTTAGTGTTACTATTAGCATCGAGTGCCTGTCGCTGGCTCTTTGCATTCGTAACATGTTGACCCTCATGTTTATGTTTCAGTCTATCCACCTTAGTAGTAGATAACATGTTATTGTACAAAACAATATCTAATAAACTGTCAACTCTCTTATGAAGTTTTGTAACTTCCACCTCTGCCATAGCTTTCTCTCTAGTAACAGCTTTGTATATTCTTTCGTTGGTTTTAATTTTTCTGTCATAAACCAACCTTATGTCTTGTAACTGAGAAATAAGAGTCTTCTCTTTAGCCATACTATCTTTAAGATCTTTTCTCAACTTTGTCGTCTGAGACGTATTTTCTAAGACCTTAGCCTTCTCCTGAACAAGTTGAAGTTTGAGTGCTTCCATAGCACTATGATGAGTAGTCACAGGTTCATCCAATTTCTCATCCTTTACCTTATTCGCTCTCAACTGTGTCAACTCCAGTTGTAGTGACTGAATCTCAATATCCTTCTTATTCTTAAACACCTTAATCTCCTCCAGAGATTCCATCTTCCTCCTTATTGCAATATCTCGCACAAGATTCTCTCCTCATGTTCTCTTTGCTGCTGTTCAGCTTCTTTGTCTAATTCGCCCATCACAAATTCTTCTAATTTATGTCCAGTCATCCCAAGGGCTATCCCTTGCTCAATAACGTAATCTAAAGTCGACATAATGTCTAACAATATGTGACTAGTTACCTGAAAAAGTCAATGAAATTTATTCCACCGTGAATGAGAGCAAGTTTTAATAAGCTTGAATAACCAGCTCCCTTTATCCCAATCTCTGTGGGAGACAAGCCTTTAATAAGGTCTTGTATACTCACTTGTATAATAATAATAATAATAGTAATGAACTACCAGTTTATTCTATACCATAAGTGCACTTCATATAGTGTATGATCAAATATACCTTATAGCATATGTCAACCAACAACATAAACAAAGGACAATCAAGAAAGACAACATGGAAACATTCGCAGAAATCAAATAAGTTAAATAGGAAAACTGAAGAAAATAATCACAGAACCTGTGATGACAACCGCGAGGAAATAAACAACACAAATGACGTCACAGTGTATAAATATAAAGTTGTATGGAACTAAATGACAGAAAAGATGAGACCTACAAATACAAACAAATCAAAACAAAACTAAAGAACAGAAAAAATATTACAAAAACAACGAAGGAAAAAAAAAACACGTCGTCACAACTAACAACAATAGCAACAAATTGTCGCTAGCAAATTTTCAATTAAGAAAATTTGCGCCTACAGGACACTAATATAAGCCCTCTATGACGTGGGAAATCGTATATTAGCCACCTTACCCAACCGCCCACAGACATATACACAACACAAATATGCAGCATGTAAATACTTAAACATAAATACATATATGAGAAATAGCATGTCAATATGATGTGTTGCAAAGAAGGCTCAGATGTAATCACACAATAGTATTATAATTAACAATAATCATTCTGGCTTTAACTATTACAAAGTTCAATTTAGAGCAGAACACCAGAAGATCCACCGTTGAAATATAAGCACTTCTCGTTAACACAGTTAATACCCTGATGTGCAATGATGTCTGTTCTAACACAAATGTCAACAAGCGCTGACCTAGTTACTGCCTCTGCTTGACAGGTCAGGTCACGTAACGAAACTGCTGACTAGCTGACATCGACTGTAGACTTGTAATGCTGGTGTTTATGTGTGTCGTATGCGGCCACAGGAAGCGATCTGGTATCAGTAGCTGACTTCTGGCAATGTCCACTGTGCAGGTTAGACCCAGAAATCTGGCCTACCACATTGATAAGGTCGTTTTGTTGTGATGTTACTGTCGTAAATTTATTTTGAGAGAAAAGAGTCGTAGAAATAGTGGTCCGGTTTAGAGTGGAAAATGATGATGGAAAGCTCAGTGATAGAAAATGTAGAGATTTAATAGTTACTTCACAGCGTGCTGGAGGAGAGTAAAGACAGACTTATTTACGACAAATCGTGTCTCTCAATCTTCTCTTTCACTCTCCTGGTCAAACAATTATTTGCCAGTTTTCCAGACTCGCATCTGCGCGCTCACCGATTTGGTGTTTTCAAACACACACACGACGTTGATACAAACTATATTAAGCGAATAAGGGGAAAAGTTGGGCTTTGGGTATATCCAACACACAGAACTAAATGAGTTTAGGTGATTTTATTCACTTTAACATCAATCACTAAAAATATCAGATATTACATAAATTATCATAAGTACACAAATGCAAATAACAAGTTTGGGAGGGGGTGAAGAAGATTGGTATCGACTAAGCCCTTCCCGCTCATTAGACAAAGACAAACCCAGTCCAGAGATAGATAATATCAGGAACACGGGTACGTTAACCTAACAGTAAAGTTAATTACTCTGAAAGAGGTGTTACCAAGTTAGGTATAAGTGATAGAAAAAAAAAACCTGTTCTTCCCAGCTGTTCTTCCCTTTACTAAGCAAATGGAAAGGAGGTGGTTTTAAACAGAGTTAACAAATTATCAACTATCCCACTTAAAGGAACAATGTAGGGTATACAGAAAAGATATATGTTACCAGGTAAGCAAGTTAACAAAATGGTCACACAAAAGAATTAATTTCCTGTCATTCATACACGCGCTAGCAAAGGCCTTCACTCATCTTGCTCTCACTTACCGATTGTGAAAAAATCTTGCACTCCATAGAATAACACAACAGCAGTTACACCTCAACTAAATGTATGAGTGTTTGTTCAAGTTCTAGCCCCAGATTATCGGGTAGGCGGTCAGCACATAAAAGGGTCCCGTAATCGCTGGAAAATGAATCTGTAGTTGTGTCTCTTTTCTTAATAACAGTTTCTATGGGAGGGCACGGTCTCTGATACCGGGGTGAGGATGGTGTGGTCTATTTGACTATGCCGCTGATAATAAAATTCTTACGCGTGCTGGTACACTTTATCCGTGAGGTATGGTTTAAGTCCAGTGAGAAAACTAGTCACATCACTGTTCAGGAAATTATGAATTATCTCTCTGTGTCAGTAAACTAACAAAGCTCGGGCCAGTGTTCTTCTTCCCGTTACGACTTAAGTTGTTTGATGGTGCGTTAAATTTGTCTTTGGGTGTGCTTTCTTTGCTATAAGTTAGATAGCGGAATTCCAAACATAGAATCGCCTCAAAGATTAAAAATTTACACAGTCTCAACAAGTTCTGCGTCAGGGGAACTCTACACACTGTTTATGCTTTGCTTTGCTTAGATTGATTTCTTTATTGCTTTCTTAATGCTGGGATCGCACAGGTTACGATCACTCTGTATGAAAGAAAAAAAGACATGTAATATACCGAAAACAAATAACCTTCTAAAGCGCGATGAATTTCCCGTTAAGCCTACTATATATATTTTAGACATGAAACCATTTTTCATGTTTCATTTTTTTTTGACAATGGAGGTGACCTGATTGGTGATTTTAGGATGAGTGGTATCTTCAGTTTGCTCTTCTTCCTCTGTAGACCAGTTTCTACTCAGAAAATCAGCCCCGACATTCTGTCTTCCCGGAATATATTCCACTTTGAAAGAATAGACGCTTAGAAGGAGGGCCCAACGCATGATCCTAGCGTTAAATTCTTTATTGGCACCAAGAAATGCTAACGGAGCGTGGTCTGTTTGCACCGTGAACGATGTACCATAAAGAAACTCATGATGGCGTCTGATACCGTCAATCAGAGCAAGACATTCCCTTTCAACTACGCTGTAGTTCCGTTCCGCTTTATTTAATTTCCGACTGCCATAGGCAACTGGAAATAGCATGTTCAGGTCACTGTCATCGGCTTGAAGCAGTGTTGACCCGATGCCCTGACCTGACGCGTCGACTCTCAGTACAAAAAGTTTCTTGAGGTCAGGCAATCTCAAGATGGGGTATGCAGACAACTGTCCTCTCAAAGTGCTATACGCGTGTTCGCACTTTTGATCCCATATGACCTTATCAGGACAACCTTTCTTTGTGAGGTCAGTCAGAGGTGCCGTCAGTCCGTTGAAGTTCTGGATGTACTTCTGATAGTATGCACATAGCGATATGAAGGAACGTACGTCTTTCTTCGTTCGGGGTCTTTTTGCTGCCACTATTTTCTCCACGTTCTTCTTAATAGGCCAACTGCATCCGTGAGAAATAGTGTGCCCCAGGAAGTCTAACTGTTCAAACCCGATGAGACATTTGCTAGGTCTGGCTGTGAGACCCGTTTCCTGTAGTCTCCTGAGGAGCATAGCAACCGTAGCAATATGTTCTTCATAGGTTTCCGATGCAATTAAGATGTCATCCATGAAATTATGGATATGGGGACTTTGCAAAGGTTGTAGAAGCTTCCTCATCATCCTGGTGAACACTCCTGGTGCGTTATGCAAACCGAACGGCATCACGTTAAATGTGTAATGTCCTTCACTAGTGCTGAAAGCTAACAAAGGTTTAATTTCCTCCTTGACTGGTATTTGATAATAACCTTTGCTGAGGTCAATCTTGGAGAAGATCTTTGCTTTGCTGAGCTTGGTGAACAACTCAGAAACAGTTTGGAGAGGTTCGGGCTGGAATTCCGTTACAGCGTTTAGCAACCTGTAATCAATGCACAGCCGAACTTCTTTATTGGGCTTCTGCAACAGCACTACACTCGAGCTGTAAGGAGATGTAGACTCACTGATAATTCCTGCCTGACGCAGCTTGTCTATTTCTCCGCGAAGTGCATCAGCTTTAGCGTACGGGATGGGGTAAACTCTGGTTTGAACAGGGGTCTCGTTTGTTAATTTCATATCAAATTCAATGAGATTTGTTCGACCAGGTACATCCGTTAAAACTGCACTGTACTGTTTTAGTAGAGCCCTAGTTTCTGTTTGTTGTTCTGGTGAGAGATTGTCGCCGAACTTGACATCTTTAAAGGATTCTGTGGGTTGCAGTGGATACTCCATGCAACCATCATCATCTTCCTCGTCTTCCGTTGCTATGGCGACAGCCAGGAGATGCTCGGAGGATGGCACCGGTCTTTCCAAATATTTCTTTAGCAGATTTATGTGGAAGACCTTCTCCTTTCCTTTGATGGAGATCTTGTAGTTGGTACGTGAGATCTTTTTAAGGACGGTAAACGGTCCTTGCCATCCGATGCGAAGTTTATTGCTTCCGGTTGGAAGTAGCAATAGGACTTTCTCCCCTGGTTGTAGTTCTCTCTCTTTTGCAGCTTTGTTGTATCTTTTAGTAATTTTAGCGCGGGCTTTCTTAAGGTTGGTAGTAGCTAGATCCCATCCTAGCTTTAGCCTTTCCTTAAGCTCAGATACATACTTGCTTGCAGAGACGACTGTCTCGTCAGCCTTCTGGTCTGTCAGGGACCGAAGTAAGGCTTCTAGTGGCCCCTTAATAGGTCTGCCAAATAAAAGTGTAGCTGGCGCAAAACCCGTAGACGCTTGGGGTACCTCTCGGTAGGCGAATAAGGCAGCCGATATATATTGGTCCCAGTCTTCCGGTTTCTCCTGACCCAGCTTACGTAACATCATGGTGAGGGTACCGTTAAAACGTTCCACGAGCCCATTTCCGGCCGGATGGTAGGGACTTGTGTGGATATGTTTGGCCCTCAAGATCTTAAAGATGTCCTCCATTAACAGGCTACGGAATTGGGATCCATTGTCCGTCAAAACTTGTTGAGGGAATCCCAACCGTGTAAAAATTTGCACAAGGGTTTCTGCGACATGCTTGGAATTAGTGCATGGTAGCGGTACGGCTTCGGCCCACATAGTGCAAGTGTCAACTAAGGTCAGGATGAACCTGTTCCTTCTTTTGGTCTTTTCCAGGGGACCAATAATGTCGACAGCAACCCGTTCAAATGGAGTCCCTACTATTGGCATTTGCCCCATAGGTACTGGGGGTGTCAAGTGCTTGGGTGCTACCCGTTGGCACTGGGCGCAGGATTTCACGTACCTGACAATGTCAGAGTTCATTCCTGGCCACCAATAGTGGTTTTTTATTCGCTGAATAGTGGCGTTTTGTCCCATGTGTCCGCTAAAGGGAAGAGAGTGCCCCATTTCTAAGATCTGGTTTCTGTACTGCGTCGGTACTAGGAGCTGGTTATTCCCCGTGTCCGGGTTGCCCGTTCTACGATACAATACACCATCCTTAGAAAAGATGTCTCCGTTGTGTCTGGGGTCCTTAGCCATGGGCAGTTTTTTAAAGCAGGGTGCCAGAGTAGGGTCCTTTTGTTGCGCCTCCTTCAGTTCATTCGGCAACAAGTTTGGCGCAGGCTCCCTCTCCTTCTTGGCTTGCCCTCTTGTGGTTACCGCTGCCACAATCGGCTCCTTAGGTCTCCCAATGAACACATATCTACATCCCAGGATAACTGGGTAGATCGGATCATCCATTATGGCCGCTTTAATAACTCCTCTGACAAAGTCAGAGTGTATTTCTACCAGTGCGATAGGAAGCGTCCTGGGTGCATCACTCCTGAAAACTCCACTAAGTTTGACGGTTTCCTCTGTCTCCTGACCGGGTTTGACTAGGTGCCTAGCGACAATACAATCAAAACTTAATCCAGTGTCAAAAAGACAAGTAGTGGAGGTACCGTTCAAAATTACAGTTCCTCGAGTTGAGGGTCGGTCCCCCTCAGGTTGAGAATCACTGACATTGACTCTACCTTTCGAGGCTGTATGCAAACATCCAATGCGGTTTGCACCGGTTTGTTTGCCCTGATCAGACGTTCCTGGTGTAGGGGTCTTCCCTTTTCCTTGACCTTGGTGGCCGCGCTGCCACGTAGGCTTGTTGGGTTGATCAGAATTTTTGTTGGGGGGGTATCGGGTTTTGTAGAATTTCGATTTTTCCTGGGGAGGTTTCTGGGTATTGTTATCTCGTTGGTTATAATGTTGAGAGGAAGTGGAAGAATAGGATGCCTGCTCTAGATTCTGTTTTCGAGATGGCTCATCGGTGGGTTTACGTTTAGTGCTGGGAAGTTCGGCCATTGCATTGCTATAGCGTTCGGCTTTATTGAGTATGTCTTCAAGCCTGACTGCCCCCTGTTCAGCCAAAAATCTACGAGTTTCATTCGACAAAGTGGATTTTATCTGCTCCACAAGAACAAGTTCGAGGAGTCCCTCATATGAAAGAGGTAGGTCAGATAATTCAATGCACTTTGTCAGATAACCCGTGAGACGTGAAGAGAACTGGGGAAATGTTTCCGTGCTCTCTTTTCGGCGGTTTCTGAACAACTGCAGAAACTTTCGGGCAGTCATCTCAAACTGCTGTAGTAAGGCCTTTTTCAACATGTCGTAATCATGTTGATTCGGTCCCAGCTTTGTGTACACGTCATAAGCATTGCCTTTCAGTGACGTTGAAAGTTTGAGCGCCCAGCGGGTACTCTCTAACCCATAGAGATTCGCGAGTCTCTCGAATTTTTCTAGGTAGCTGTCAATTTTTTCGTTAGGGCTAGGAAAAGATTCTAAAGAAAACGACATAGCAGTTAATTGGGCAGATTGAGTACTGGAGAGGTCCATTGATTGAGACTGGGGCGAAGACGGCTCTCCGTTAGTCGAAGTAGAGGCGCCCCGACTCTCTAGAGCCTTAAGCGCCAGTTGATGCTGTCTTTCCTTGTCTCTCTCTCTCTCTCTCTGCGAGTTTCCATCTCTGCTTCAATTTTCTTCTGTTCCAAAAGACGTTCTTCCGCTTCTTTCTTATCTGCCCTCTCCTGGGCTTCTCTCCTCTCTGTTCTTTCTTTCTCTTCCTTCCTCTCAGCTTCTGCTCTCTGTTGCTCCGCCTTCCTCTCAGCTTCAGCTCTCTGTTGCTCCGCGTCATATATTTCCAATTCCTGGTTAATAAACGCGTTTGCAGCTTCTGCATCTAATCCTGCCTCTTTCGCTTCCAGCCTCAAGATGGACCTCATCTTTATCCTCTCTGCCATTGTTAAAGAATAAGATGAAGTATGCTTAGAGAACTAGTAAGAAGAAACGCGAAAGGGCGGAACTCTGAACCGCTACGAGAAAAAAAAAAACACAAGTATAAATTTACCTGTGTTACCTCCTACCTGTACTGTGCAAACTTATCGCTGCTATTATCTGGCAATTAAGGCTCTAAACGCAAGCGACTATGCCACTAAATGGTAAGTTACACTGGAAAAGAATCTACTTTTACTAACAGTCGAGAAAAATTTATATTAAAACAATTTAAAAGAAAAAAAAAATTTTCCACTAAATTTTTAATCTCTGACAACAAACTCCGTCCCTAAAGTCAATTATTGAGATGAGACGTTGTTAACTTACTTTTTAAAAATCAGAACAATCCGTCTTTAGCTAAGCTCAACTCTTTTTGACTTCAAAAACCTTAGTGACTGTAAAACAATCACGCAATCCCAGCAACTTTTATAAAGAAAGAAATATAATTATCTCCGCCAGAGGATAATTAAAATAGCAAATATATTTGTTTGTCTGTACTTTCTACTGCTGTGGAGAGAAAACAACCTGTAAATATGCTGTGTGGACAACCCAAATACTTAAAGAACGTTTGTCTAGGGGTGTAATTATTTATTTATTTCCCTAATTCACAAAGACAAATCATTCACACTCTACCTAGTTAGACCCAAACTAAATCAGACTCAAAATATCTTTAACCCGGCTATGCGATTGCCTCAAATGTAGCTCAAGATCCCAGAACCAGCCCACAAATATGTGTGCATCAAATGTATCTCAAAATTATCCCAGACGAGCCGGCCAAATATTGTCGTAAATTTATTTTGAGAGAAAAGAGTCGTAGAAATAGTGGTCCGGTTTAGAGTGGAAAATGATGATGGAAAGCTCAGTGATAGAAAATGTAGAGATTTAATAGTTACTTCACAGCGTGCTGGAGGAGAGTAAAGACAGACTTATTTACGACAAATCGTGTCTCTCAATCTTCTCTTTCACTCTCCTGGTCAAACAATTATTTGCCAGTTTTCCAGACTCGCATCTGCGCGCTCACCGATTTGGTGTTTTCAAACACACACACACGACGTTGATACAAACTATATTAAGCGAATAAGGGGAAAAGTTGGGCTTTGGGTATATCCAACACACAGAACTAAATGAGTTTAGGTGATTTTATTCACTTTAACATCAATCACTAAAAATATCAGATATTACATAAATTATCATAAGTACACAAATGCAAATAACAAGTTTGGGAGGGGGTGAAGAAGATTGGTATCGACTAAGCCCTTCCCGCTCATTAGACAAAGACAAACCCAGTCCAGAGATAGATAATATCAGGAACACGGGTACGTTAACCTAACAGTAAAGTTAATTACTCTGAAAGAGGTGTTACCAAGTTAGGTATAAGTGATAGAAAAAAAAAACCTGTTCTTCCCAGCTGTTCTTCCCTTTACTAAGCAAATGGAAAGGAGGTGGTTTTAAACAGAGTTAACAAATTATCAACTATCCCACTTAAAGGAACAATGTAGGGTATACAGAAAAGATATATGTTACCAGGTAAGCAAGTTAACAAAATGGTCACACAAAAGAATTAATTTCCTGTCATTCATACACGCGCTAGCAAAGGCCTTCACTCATCTTGCTCTCACTTACCGATTGTGAAAAAATCTTGCACTCCATAGAATAACACAACAGCAGTTACACCTCAACTAAATGTATGAGTGTTTGTTCAAGTTCTAGCCCCAGATTATCGGGTAGGCGGTCAGCACATAAAAGGGTCCCGTAATCGCTGGAAAATGAATCTGTAGTTGTGTCTCTTTTCTTAATAACAGTTTCTATGGGAGGGCACGGTCTCTGATACCGGGGTGAGGATGGTGTGGTCTATTTGACTATGCCGCTGATAATAAAATTCTTACGCGTGCTGGTACACTTTATCCGTGAGGTATGGTTTAAGTCCAGTGAGAAAACTAGTCACATCACTGTTCAGGAAATTATGAATTATCTCTCTGTGTCAGTAAACTAACAAAGCTCGGGCCAGTGTTCTTCTTCCCGTTACGACTTAAGTTGTTTGATGGTGCGTTAAATTTGTCTTTGGGTGTGCTTTCTTTGCTATAAGTTAGATAGCGGAATTCCAAACATAGAATCGCCTCAAAGATTAAAAATTTACACAGTCTCAACAAGTTCTGCGTCAGGGGAACTCTACACACTGTTTATGCTTTGCTTTGCTTAGATTGATTTCTTTATTGCTTTCTTAATGCTGGGATCGCACAGGTTACGATCACTCTGTATGAAAGAAAAAAAAAAAGACATGTAATATACCGAAAACAAATAACCTTCTGAAGCGCGATGAATTTCCCGTTAAGCCTATTATATATATGCTCGCGTATTTAATTATGTATTTAATAAACACTGCGCGAGTTCTAGTGGTTAAAAACACACATCTATAAAACTAAGACTTAACTGAATTTATTACTTATAAATTCCTTCGCGACTTTAAAAGTTAATTTAAGCATCTATTATCTTTTGAAATAATATAATAGATAGATCATTATATTTAAAACTGGAACACTTGAGATGGTTTAATTAAATAGATTTAAATTAACACAGAATCCCTTTAAATAGAATGACTGAGCTAGACCACTGATCACTTTACACAATATATATTACCGCTTTGCACAGAAAAAGAAATCACTGCAAATATATATAAAATCCAGGGGAAAATCTATAACAAGATTTCAATAAAGCTAGTGCTTCTGTAAAGGTCTGGCCAGCGAGTGATAACGTGTCTAGTTTTACATGGTCTATTTAGCTAAAATGAAATGTAAGTTGAGTGGGACATGATAAACTTGACAACTTATTTGATCTCACGAACTTTTGGGGATCTGACCGCCAAATCAAGAGAAAAAGCCGCCCCCTGGTCTTCGTATCCGCTCGCTGCTGCCCGTTTCGCTTTCCCCCGTTCGCTCGGTTCCTCGATTGACACCGAGACGCGAAAATAGCGGCAAGCAACTGCGTCTCGTATCAGGGAAAACTACTGTCTTTGATAGCGCCGATAGTCTCCCTTAAGATCCCTCGGTCTGTCTCTTTGATCTCGTCGCTGTATCCTACATGAGTCCCGGTGGAATGCGTTCTGGCAAACGAAAAGTTACAACAAATGTTCAGGGGTTCTAATGTTATGAAAAGCTAAAGGTCCCTTTAAATCATCCATCATATCAGGGAGAATTCACTTGTCAAACTAGACGTTCGTCACAGTTACTGCTATTATAAGGTCATACTGGACACGTAGATGAATGGTCAACTCGTTCCGACACAGTGCTGACATCGAGTGAGAATGTAGATGTAAAGGACGCGAATGTGTGTACAGTTCTGTTGAGTTGACAAGTCACTCACTCAATCATAAGCAGAAGTCAATAAAGGGTGATGACGTTTCATACATTTAATAATGGACGTACACTTCGACATCACGATTACAGTCACTTGAACAGATTGGCAAATAATCATCGTATACTTGAAAAATGGGTGACAATATCAGGTGTACATTTATGTGGCATGAAAATATAATGGAACAATAGATGGCAAGCACTCAATATTCTGGTTGTCTATCGTCTCATGCTTCAACTGACTAATCGCGTCAGTTAAGGTGGATACATAATCATCAACAATGGTTCACTGTCAGAACCTTTTCCTGGCTAAGTTTCTCAAGCCGTAAATTCATCAAATGTTTATAGCAACAATGTTAAACCACAGTAGTGGGTTTTCATAATACATAGATCTCTGTACCATCATCAGATAATAAGACCTTTTCTGTTCTCCGACAATGATCCGCTTACAATGGCGGGAATCCAAAATGGCTCTCCTCCGTGAGCTTCGCTCACCCAGGATGAAAAATTATGAAGCAGCATTAATTCGTAATTCGTACATAAATGTCCTCATTGGTTCTATACTTTCTGCTATCAATAAGGCTGGTTACTGGAGTAATCTAGTGCTGCTAGATAACACATCATCTTCATCTGTAGTCAACAATCCTAGAAGTACGATAATACGTCTTTCATCTAGGCTTATCAAAAAAGTTCAGCAAAAAGATTGTGGTTTTACCTGGCTTTAGGAAAACACACACTAGCGAATAACGCACGCCATTCCTTGGCGTTAATAATGAACATTAGGAGAATCTCTGATACTACAGTCATACAGAGAAACAATCTCCTTCCTAGAATAAATCACCGAGATCAATCTTCCGACATTCTAGTCGACCAGCCCATAGTAGCGACGACATGACACCCGCTTCTCTGTCGATACACCAAATCGACGCATGCGCAGAAATGCCTTTGACCCCAGAGTTCAGCTCAAAAAATAGTCCGACATAGAAATACAAAGATACAAAGATATAAGACCGAATCACCTTAAATAGTCAAGGAATAAATATAAATTCGGGCCATAAACATTTTAAGCAAGACCAATCTGTTTCTGGCCATACCAGACGAAAAATGACGTAAATCTAGTATTCATACGCCAGATTGAGACACAAGAACAGATAACCCATAGAACCGAATACAACATCGACCAATCAGGGTTCTGTCCCTCAGACTGAGAATCATTGATTCTTAAATAAATACTGTTCATCAGACAAATAGTTATACTTTACATTTGTATGCCTACCAACAGTAATCTGTGCGCAACACCATAGTGGGGAAAAAAATGGAAAAATGCTAAAGCTAAGACAATGTCCCTCAGAGATGCTCTGTTAGTCATAACTGCCAGAATATATTAGACGTCTGTATCATTTTATTCAAAATCCTCGGAGATAGCTTTGTTTCGGAAACCAGATTTTTACGGTTTTTGGATGTCGCCTGTCGTAAATTATAGATAGGTTAGAAGATAGTTATGGTCCCGTCTGAGCAGAGGTGATAGTGGTAAATATGTGAGAATAAAGGTGTAAGAAATAGATTTCACGAGTGAATAGTTTCGGAGAAGATCTGTCTCTGGACTGAATAGTTTCTCTAGTCCAGCCTATCCATACGACTATATTTTAGTGTAAGACAATCTTTCAACCACGTATCTCTTGAAAGATATGTTCAATTAAACACACCCACACACAATTATGTGACAACAAGACACACAAAACACGAAAAAACTATTGTTAAATGCAGTGGCGTATTCTCTTTGTGTGCTGTGCGTGCTGCGCGCACCTATGCCCGAAGGAAAATAAAAATTTAATGTATTATTCTATAAAATATTTCTCTTATAATGTTCTGCTTTCGGACCGCACGCATCAGGATAAAGGATTTTCTCGCATAGAATCTACGAGTATATCTAGTTTCAGTTTCCCAGACGCGTTTTATAGTGCAGTTTTTTTGGTTGGTAGCATTCGCCCGAAGTGTCTCGGGTAATTCCGTCACTATGCGTGCGGCACCTTTCGGTTTTACGTTTGAAGACTGGTTTGTGTGGATCGGGGACATGGCCAGATACGTCAATACAATACGAACATGCGTGCGGTGGTCTTGCAGCTCTCGAGTTGTAAAAATCGGCTGTGTCCGTCCAGTGTTTTTTGTAATTAATTTTTGTTAGTTGTCAGGAATGCAGATTATTACAGTGACAGTGAGTTTCAAGTTGTAAGTTAATTAGTATTTCAGAGATAATTGACATATACCCCTAATAACTATTGTTGCGTAATTGAATATAGTTGGTTTTTAAATTAAGAGGGGAAGAAGTTAAATAGTAGGCGTACATATTCATTTTAAGTAGCAGCACGCCTAGCTCGCATTACCAGGATACGCCACTGGTTAAATGGGGTATGGGTCTGACCAACACGCAAATGTTAAGTTCTTTTTGTTGTTTATTATCATTAAGCTGTTTACAACATCAAAACATATAGAGAAATCTATAAATCATGTTTTACAGACATATGAAAATAACCGAATAAGTGCCCTCCCCCTTGTTGAGAAAGGATCCCAAGAGAAGTTAATAACCCAGAGGTCAAAGATAAGCACTAGGTCACAGAATAGACAATGAAGAACAAGTTCCCCACTAAATTACTACTCAGTAAAGTACTCAAGTTTAGCGAAATAAAAAAAGACGTCGGTACAGTGTTGCGCACATATTCTTTTGTGTGGAATTATGCGACGCACGGATTACTGTAAGTAGGAATGTACAGTATGACTATTTGATATGAAAAGAAATATTTCTCGGTCAAAGTTAGACTACCCATGATTAATTTATACTTTTGTTGTATGGGTGATCTCTCTTGAATATCGATCTAGCGTATGAATGCTAGGTCTATGTCATTTCTCATTTGTTATGGCCAGAAAACAAATTGGTCTTGCTTATAATGTTTATGGCCCGGACATATATGTATTCCGTGTCTATTTAAGAAGATTCGGTCTTATATCGTATATTTTTGTATTTTTATGTCGGCCTATTTCTCGGTCTGGCGATAAGGGGTGAATAGGCTTTTCTACGCATGCGTCGAGGGTGTCGACGAAAACTGCCTGATGTCATGGCGGTGTGTTTCTGGGCTGGTCCTTGAGGGATGTTGAAAAGTGATCTCTGTGAATGATTTTTAGGAAGGAGATTGTGTCTCTGCAAGACCATTGTGTCAGAGATTCTCCTAATGTTCTATATTGTGTTTATTCGTAAATCAAGGTAATACCAGACCCTTTGTTTTGATGAACTCTGTTTTGCTAGGCCTAGATGGCAAGCTTATCTTCGTACAGCTAGGATTGTTTGAATGCTGATGAAGATGACAGGTTATCCAACAAATCTAAGATATTTTCATGAAGCAACCTTATAGATTTCAGAACTGGATGGAAACCCATTGAGAACATTTATGTTCAGATTTTGAATTAATTGCGGCTCATCGTTTATCCTCCTGGGTGAGTGAAACTCAAGGAGGTAGCCATTTTGAATTCCCGTTACCACAACGGATCATTGTCAAGAGAACAGAAAATAACTCTTATTATCGGACGATGATGCAGAGATCTTCCTATTATGGAAAACCCATTACTGTGGTTGAACATGGTTGCTATGAACTTTCGATGAATATACAACTTAAGAAAACTTAGCCAAGGAAAGGTTCGATCAGTGAACCATTATTGATGTTTACATATTCATTTTCACTGACGCTTTCAGTCAGTTGAAGTATGAGGCGATTGCCCACCAGAACAATGAATGCTTGACTTATATCGCCCATTGTATTTATATGCTACATGAAACCTGTCTGATGTTTCCTGTTCCTGTGTCGTCGAAGTGTGTGTCCATTAAATGCAAGAAAACGTAAACAGTAGTTCGACTTACACTTCATGCCACGAGTGAGTGAGATTGCCCTATTGTCAACTCTCAGAACATTTTCCAGCATTCGCGTACTGTCTGTATCCTCACTCCAAAACAATACACCACTGCTTAGGTCGAGTTGACCTGTGTTTGTCTTCACTGTGACAACACCCCTTCGAACACGATTGTAACCATACAACCAACATTGGTGACCGAAGGTTAGACTTTATCAACACTGATCTTTATCAAGTAGAAGAAAGAGCTTTATCATACAGTGATTGTAACAAACGAAATTATTCACTCTCTCTATCTCTCTCTCTCTATCGCCGTGGCCACAAACAACTCGCTTACCCACTCGTTGTGTTGAATCCCTTTGAAAAAGTTACAATAGTTCCTGAACCAATACTTTCAGGTGCGTTGCCCAAATATGGTTCCAGTCCAGCCTATATATCGAACAATAATTTCAAGGTGGACGCCAAATTTGGTGCTTTAATTTTTTCCTGGATGAAACAAGTGTCACCGCGAATAGTTACTGAAGCAAGACGTGCTCTGGACGTTCACAGTTGCAAAAGGAGAAAGTAAGTCCCGTATTGCGAAGCATCTGGTTGCTAAGACAAATGTTACAATATGTAAAAATGATGATTGATGATAAATCTCTCGGCTGGCTCTATGGTGAGTGCCGATTTTGAAACATGGTAGTTTTCTGGATCACTCCGTTTTTACCGCTGTCAAAGGCCAGTAATATATGTTCTTTCGTATGCCCAGTGGGCTGGAAAAATTGAATAAATAATTCTGGGTATGGTACCGTCCAGGAACGATTTAATATTAATAATTATAAGTCTCTTGGGCTCAACAGGTTCACGAAGGAACTTGGGACTTGTAGCCACGAAGAAGACAGAATTAATCCTTCACTGAATGAAGAAAGAGGACTGAACTAGCCCAAAAACTCGAAGACCCAAAATAATAATAGGGCTAAGCCTAGACCGCTGGCAGCTGGTTTTTGATCAGGTGCTATATTAGGAAGAAAAGAACATTTATGAAAAAACTGCTACTATCCTATCCACCCGTAAGTTTTCCGCTATGGACTGTCGGGAAAAAGGGTATGTGCCCCCCCCCTCCCCCCCCCCCCCCCCCCCCGCTATTGCCTGCGAGAAAATGAACAGCGCACAAAGTCATTTATTATTTAATTTATCATACGCGCAATTTAACAAAAATCGCCTGTCACTACTAGCTATTTTTCGGCGTCTGTTGTTTTTGTCACATGATATTAACACTAGTCACTTATATAATTTCACACAATGAAATATAATGCGAATTCTATTCAGTCGCTCATCCGTCACGCGTAATAATCTCAGTCAGCTAGACCATTTCTTCTTGTTGTGACAGATTATGATAATAGATTTCATATTATCTATCTTCTTTATTTACACTTTCCTTTTACTTAGCTTTCGCCTACGCCTGTTGGTTAGCCCAAAACCTCCAAATACTCAGATATCTGCCTTTTTCTAATTTAGCACGAATTTTATTTGCTGGTCGTAAATTCCTTTGATGTAGATCACCAGCAGTTTTAATTAGCTACGTTACCTGGAGATTTTTCGGCAACGATTGGAAAATCGTTGTAAAAGATTAGACAGCAATCAAAAGGGGAATTATAATTTTAGTACTAGAGCAGATAATAGTGGAACCAGGGTAGACACCTTTTTATTACTTCCCTTGTAAAACTGTTCGCTAGTGAATTAATTAAACCACGGTGAGACTGACGAGATCAAAGACACTGCTCGCTGGAATGGCCATACGAAACAGAGATGTGTAAAACTCACACTGATTAGCAAATTGCCGATGTCTGATCAGAACGAGAGAATGGAGTCTGGTTTTTCGGTTTTAGTGTGAGAAAAGGACCTTTGATTTTTCGGATTAGCCGAAATCTGAAGGGAGATTTTCCCGTAGGTGTTAAGTCTGGCATAGTCTGGTTTTTGGTGTATAGCGTAACATTTCTTTCATGTGTAAGATATATATACCCCAGAAATCTAACTTAATTCATCCAGTTCTGCCACAGCTTTAGAAGACATCTAGCGGTGATTTCTAGAATCCCTTGGTTTTAGGATAGTTTCTTAGTTTATCGATGGAGATAGTCTAGTAGAAGTTTGTGGGAAGGTAATACTAGACTAGTAGTTTTGAGTGATTAACTTGTTTATCGTCAATTATATTTCTCTAAGAATTTTGTGCAGAGGGATTTACTAGTTTAATCGTCATTTTAATTCTCTAAGTTTTCCTTTGTTACAGTGGATAGCAGGAAAACATAAATAAATATTTCTAGCTAAAAACTCTTCCAGCTATAATATAACTTTTATTAACCGCTAGTAACCAGTCAGAGAATATTTTAAACTCACTAAGTAAAGGCATTAATTCATCATGAGTATTGTCAAAATATGTATTTATTTCTAATTCATGATGAATGTTTTTTTTAAATGAGTAGAATTTATTTCACGGAAGTTTTAAACGGAGACAAGCTCTAAGCTTAAAGTTTATAATTTAAGTTAAATAACCGAAATGGATAAATATATTATATTTTACGCGGGGTAAGGATAGGATTGTGTATAATATATTATGTTAAGTATTTGTATCTTTTCTCTTTATACAGTATTTGGTTCAAACCCTAAAAACCTTACCAGCGGCTTCCATATGACACTGAGAATACTTTATCAAAGAACATTCTGATATTATATCGGTTTTTTTAAGGTGACTTGTCTAGTCTCGTGTTTTACACCCAGTAAAAGACAAAGTACCAACCCTAAGAATATTAAGAATAAATTTTAACTGGATTCATAAATATCCAGATTTATTTACCAAGTGCATATACCTTCAGCTAGTTGAAGTGACAAAATCAACGATTGACATTACATGTATAACGACCATTGTGTTGTGAAGAAGATTGATCCTGAACAGATTTTATTTACCTGACACTCGATTTAACGATTGAAGTTTCTGAAGCTACTGTACACTGTGAACATTACATCTCTAATTATTTACTACCTGGACAATAATTGAAGTGACATTTATCAGCATCCTACTGTCAGCAGTGAATCAAGCGTTTCCCAACATTTTGATTAATTAGTCTTTGGAGAAACTGGGGCTTGATTCGCCAAGAACACCAACATTGGATGGGCTGGGTGTACCTTAACAATTATTCCAGATGTTGTGAAAGGAACCTATTTAGGTAAGAGAGAGACTGACTTGTGGTCACAGGTTGTCAGAGCGAGAGAATGCAGGACGAATAATTCTTTCATTGAATACCCCATGTACTAACTTTGTATTATTTGTGCAAGTTTTTTCTAATGCTGTTCCTCTTAGAATAGATTAACGTATGTATTCTGTTCTTTACTGTAGAGGGAATTTTTAGACCATAGCGTATAAACCTTTGACTCTTTAGGGGGTTAATAACTTTCTTCGTAACGGGATCTTGTCTCAACAGAGGGAGGGAGGATTAAACCTATGAGTCTAACTGTTTAATTAATTCATTAACTTATGTTTATTTGTAGTTGATTTGATATTCACATGGTATTGTTGTTGTAAAGTTCTTTATGATAAATAAAATTTACATAAACTTTATTTCGTGTGTCCAAAAAGATCCATAATCCATTGATGTAGTTTTTACGTCTGTGCGTCTAACTGTCGTCACTTATGTGTGTGTGGATGTGAGTGGTGATATATATATATATATATATATATATATATATATATATATATATATATATATATATATATATATATATATATGTATTCTAGTAGACTGTCTGACTAACTAAGTTCTGTTGTAGAGATAGGCTGAAAGAGAGAAGCTTCTCGATTTCAGGGACAGGCTCTAAGTAGTTTCCACCATCTCTCTCGTGAAAATCTATTTTCTTTGCATTACCTCTCACTGAGCTATCACTTGTTCTACTCTATTCAGAAGGGACCAAACTATGTCTCAATTCCCCTATCTAAAATCTACGATACTTGTGTAAGAAAGTGGGTGTATGGAATTTAAGTTAACTGAACAACTGGCTGGAAAATATATATGCGTTATGTTATTTATCATCATGCAAAACTAAGTACTGCAGGAACCACTGCTGTGTCACCGGTAGCTTGGGACTTTAAGAATGAAAGAGAGTACAGAAAAATGGTTTAAGAAAGTTAAATAGAGTTGTTAATAGACTATATGTCTTTGTAAAGGGGAAGTGAAATGAGCAGAAGAGTGTTTTGAGGGAAGCGAGGTAACTCCGTAGGTCCCCTTTTGGGAGATGTAGCTTGGTGTTTTGGGTTTATTACTCGTATATCATGTGAGTTCCTAAATATGGGGGGATTGATTTGCATGGTAATGTTTTGGTAGTGAGATTAAAGAAGATTTTATGGGTTTTGAGTTTAATCAGCAAAGGGAGATGACTTAAAATTACGTCCCTGGAAAGGTTTTGGTGAGCGATCAAGAATAAACACGCACGAGAAAGTTTTGGTAGGTGAACAAATTTTAGCAGAGAACGGGGGGAATGTAAAACCGGGAATAAGATTAAGTGATTCTGATTTTGGAACGCGCTTAGCGTAGGATAGCAAGTTTTCTATGTATTAAAGTTATGTAGTGGCGAGCGATGATTTGATGGTTCATATTTCTGGCGAACAAGCCACTGAAGGTGGTTGCTTGCTATGATCACAGTATTGTATCAAGTTATTTTGCTGAACCAACAAGATGCTCAAACGCCACCTTTATTAGATGATAGATAAAGACAAGAAAGACAATGTTGCCAGTTCAAGATTGTGTTAACAAAGTTGTCAAGACTATAAGACGAACAGGTATGTTGTGTTAGATGCAAAGACAATAGACAGTAGCTAGGGGCAGCGTAGAACAAGTGACTATTGATACAAATAAACAGCCCTGGTGGTTAGACCAGTCTTATATTAAAGATACATCGATTAGTTTCACCAGTCCTACGGGCCTTATCAAGGGTTAGGAATCCAGAATAAATAGAACAGTAGATGACCTAGTAATCTTAGAGACAGCGTCAGACTATATAACAGAGAAAAATTATGGAGTGAGAGAAGATTTATTTCAAAAGTTGCCTATGAACATTTTATGTATTATGAGATGGCCGGCCTCGGTGGAAGGTTGGGCATGAATTATCATTTCAGCGGATTTGATGACTAGCTGTAAATAAACATCTTTGTTGTGCACCGCTGTTTGAGGTCAGTACTTTTCGCGAGATGTTCTCCATCCTATCATCTGTATGTCGTGTGATGTTATATCGTCAAGATTGGTTTTAACATAGCATGATCAACACCTAGCTGCCTACTGTCGGGTAGTGAGACGAGTCCCACTATACGACAAGTACCATCAACACTAACATCATCCGCTGAAACGGCCACGGCTACAAGAGAATGGGACTGCTTGATGCAGGCTTCCCTTCTGTGATGCTTTTAGTTTACAACACTCGACCAGTTTTATTTTCTTCTGATCACGCGATTTTCCGTTGTTTACGGAAATCGTTATTTTCGGGCACGCGATATGACGTGTCCGGAAGCACGCGGCCGTCAGGTAACGTGACGCCATTTTAAGCCACGCGAGATTTGCGTAGGTGGCCAGTATTGATTTTTTCTGGCGCTGCCATTGGTCCGCGATTTGCGTAGGAAGGGAATCCGCGTGGGCGGTTTCTCTGGTATATAATGAGAGAGGAAACTGCTGGCAATTGTCTCTGAAGAAATAATTGCCTGCCGTCAGACTACGTGATTTATCGTTCTCCACTGTGGGAAAAACAAACGATAATCGGTATGTAACTATTTTATTAATCGTTTTTCTTCTTAGTGGGTTTTTGAGAATTTCGCCCGTAGTTAATTTCTTCGGGGGGACAGTAACTTTTCAGTTTTAAAATAAACGATAGTGCCATCCATTATCATTTTTTGAAGAACGATGTAAATGCAACAGTGTGCTTATTCTTTCTATGATTTTGGCAGTAGTTAGGAGTGTGGGAAGTTGTGAGAAACACGTGTGCCCATATTTGTAGAATGTTATGTAAAACCACCATTTATTTCTGTGTATTTACTAATGTAATTTTATGGGGAAATCCCTGGTGTGTTCGTTAATTTTTCTGAGCCTTTAATGTGAGAAATATTGTCGGAGGGTTCAGATTTACGTTGTAAGTGAATTATACTGCTTAGAGGAGTAAACTATTCCTACAGCGAGGTTTAATTTAAATTGGCTTAAGTAAGGACACCTCAAGTGTACATGTTAAAAGGAGGCTACGGAATTTAGGACAAAGCAATTCCCTAGTTGTAAAGTTTGACCACGTGATCGGCCATGCGTAACGGCCATGTAACGTGTCAGACGGTGTCGGGAGGTTTTGTTTATTTTACCTGGCAGATTTTAGTAGAAAGAGGGGGGATGAAGAGGCCACGTGGGATAGTGGTATTTTATGTATTGTGTGAAGAACGAGAGAAGGAGAGAGATTTAAGTGCCACGTGGGTAATATTAATTTTTGTATTGTTGTACATGACGAGTGAGCCACGTGGGCAATATTATTTTATGTATTGTTGTAAATGACGAGTAAAGGGGAGTTAGGTTAGAGATGCGTTAGGTTGGAATTGTTATACAATAGACGCATCTTCTTTTAATTTCAGCGAGTCCCGGCAAGAATAGTGGGGGAGCGTAAATTTGCCCATGTGCAAAATTACCCACAGCAACAGGACCTATCTTAAGGGTCAGACCTATGGTCTCTGGCAGTGAAGCCCCTATGCTTCAGCTGGACCGTGGTTTATTTATCACACTGCCCGAGAGCATCGCTATTATAGTCTCTAGCAGCGGCAGGTGGCCGTGAGACTGGTTTCAATTGCGTACAGCCGGAAATCAAGACTGTGGTTTTTTCCCCTCTAACTCCGGAGCGGGTTAAAAGAGGGAAGCTATTCAGCAGCAGAGAAGTTTTGTCGACAGTTTATCAAGCACCCCAGGCTTGATACCTGAACAGCATCGTCATCACCAAATTTCAGGAACAGGTGACAGGGTTAACATACCTAGGTCCTGAAAGTAACGAGAGAAGAGCGTAACGGAGACGCCGCATCATCAGCCCTCGAGTGTTAGAGAGACACTGAGACCAAGAGAGAGAGAGAGAGAGAGAGAGAGAGAGATAGAGAAGGAGGTAGAAAATAGACAGGACCAGTAGGGTCTGTTCAGTATCCATTGGACGGATAGACACTGAGTCTGCGTTTGAAAAAACCAAGTCTATTATGTTAGCATTTCTTGTGGTGTATTTATCGGAGCCTATCGCCTAACTAGTAGAAAGCTGTGTAGCCGTTCGTTGAGGAAGAAGTCACCAGGACTGAGACAGTAGAAATTTATTAGTGTTAGAGAGTGGAGGCTAGAGTTGACAGCCCCACCATATTAGAGTGGTTGTAATCACTAACCGTTTTATTGTTCCTCAGCAGGGTGACAGGAAGAGTGAATGTGATTGAGGTTTTTTTTTTTTTGAGGGTCTTGCAAATTTAATCGTTACTTGTTTTTCAGGCCGTGCAACAGTGCACGCTATCGACTGACTTGATGACGTATGATGCCATTTTATGTTTTTCTTGTATGTAAATAAATATATACATATATTATTTACTGGATCAGCTTCTATTCTTTACTATACTTACTCTATGTTGTCTGTATAGTGGTGTTTGTGGTCGTATTTATACACCTTATCTCCTTGTGTGTCAAGGCAGTCAGAGGAGGGCGAGACTATAGCCAGTCTAAAGTCACGAAGCGGCAAGGGGAGACTCAAATCCTGGTTCTATCCCTTGAGCCAATAGTCGCGTCTGTCCACAGGCATGTCATTTTCCATCTAAATTCTATTTTCTCAGACTTTCTCATACTAGGGTCTTCCTTTCATTCAGGCACACTCTATAAAAGTAAAACCACTTCGTGACACCTTCAGACCAACTATAGTGGTGGCTGGCTCAAAGCTTCCTTCAGAACAAGTATAGTTTCGACTGGCTCAACGCTTCCTTCAGACCAACTATAGTGGTGGCTGGCTCAACGCTTCCCTTCAGACCAACTATAGTAGTGGCTGGCTCAACGCTTCCCTTCAGACCAACTATAGTAGTGGCTGGCTCAACGCCTCCCTTCAGACCAACTATAGTGGTGGCTGGCTCAAAGCTTCCTTCAGACCAAGTATAGTTTTGACTGGCTCAACGCTTCCCTTCAGACCAACTATAGTGGTGGCTGGCTCAACGCTTCCCTTCAGAAACCCTATAGTGGTGGTTGGCTCAACGCTTCCCTTCAGACCAACTATAGTGGTGGCTGGCTAAACGCTTTCTTTACACCAACTATAGTGGTGGCTGGCTCAACGCTTCCCAGGAGTTGCAAGGGAAAATGATGATGAAAGAAATCATATAAATTCAAAACCGGCAAAGTGCGAGATCCGTCGCCTGATACAAGTAAACAGCGCGCGAAAACATGGAGAATACCAGATTTAGCGAAACGGACAAAACCAGCCCCGCCTATAAAAATGGAGACACGAACAATTGTAATTTTAGGATTGCTCAAACTGCAGATAGACGACGTGCTGTCTAATGTCAGCTACAAGATACCACACAATATTGGGCACAAACAAAATTGCAGAGAAATAATTCACGGAATGAATATTTATGGGAAGCTGCTTACACTTCCCTAAAATGAGTGCCTCAGTGGTGCAACTAATCTAATCGTGATGCTAGATACGGCCGTTAGAAATAAAAGTAACATGAGATGTCTGGCCAAGAAGATAACAACGACTTAATGACGCAGAAGTAAGATGGACGACACCAAGTTTAAGATCGAGGTTCTCAATTTGAGATCCGTGGGCTCCTTGGGGTTCCGTGGATAAGTTTCAGTGGATTCATGAAACGCAGACATAATTTGAAAATACCAGTCTCTGCCTATATAAAGTTTAAAATACAAATTTAAAAACGAATAACATTTGACAAAAATGTTGTTTTCAATTTCAGCTTATGTTTTATTTTATCATATTGCGAATTATCAGTTATATTTATAATATTTATAGCCCAAACTATTAATTACTCGTACCTGCCAAGAGATGGCATTGACTCGCTCATATGTGACCGCTTGGCATACACTACAATTAATACGTGTTAAAAACCACATAAAATGAGAAATAACAACGTTAAAAGCCGTTAAGACATTTGTGCACAAAATACAGTATCACGAAAAGTTCACGGCTTCGAGAGAAGCTGTCTTAGAACAACAAAATAGTAAATGCATGTTTATTGAATGGAAAGTTTTGGGACAAGTTGCTAATCTGGGTTTTTTCCGCTGCTAGAGTGAGAGTCGTGTGAAAAAAGTCGAAAAGCTGAGGAAGCGTGTGCAAATGTAGATGTTTGGTACCGTGTGAAAAATAAAGCATCGTGTGAAAATTGGCGGGAAAAAAGAGTGGGCTGTATATAAAGAAGAGACGTGGGCGATTGACAGGCTTGTACAGATTTTAAGATTCATTAGGCACGAGGATTTTTACAGAACTTCGTCTTTGAGATTATCAAGACAAGTTTATTTTTAACTTGACAAGTTTTTCAAGTTAGACAAGTATTTTTAAGTAGACAAGTTTGTATTTTACTCTATTGGATATATTATTCCTGTGGATTTACATTTTCATTTTTGGATACTCAGTACTTTGTGTAAGAAAGACATAAGTACTTCACCATTGTGCCAATGACATTACTGTTCCAAATCACGTTAATAAAATATGTTATTTTTCTACATTGCTGAGTTTTCTTTGGAATATTACAGTTGGATACTTTGACAAAACCATTATACGAGATTGCTTTTCACTAAACATAAAACGGGTACGAACGAATACTGGGAGGAAAGAATAAACTAAGGTCAAGAATTTTCATCTCAGGCGGACAAGCCTGTAACGACTTGAACCAAGAAACGTACAAGAGTTAGCGCACTTCAAAATATTTACCTGCGCTCAACACCATTAACTGAACTGACCCGATCAGCTGACGGACACACACGTTCTCACATTGATGTTGTAAGCAGCCCGGTTACACGATACTGTTTGATGCCGCGGCCTGCGCACAAATAACTGCACTGCCAGACATAGACACGAGCGTAGTTGTGTGATAACGTCACATGGTTTACATTGTCTTTGTAGCAAAAGATCTTGTCCTTGTTTACCTCAGGTCACAGTTGATGGGATCATCATACAACCTTTTCTACCATACAGAACTTCGCTGGCTTTCAGGAGTTCAGCTCTTGTAGTACTTGATTAAACACCGGATAGATGTTTCCTTAATTGCTAGTTCAGAATAAAGTTTGAGAATTCATTCAAGGCTTGATGGCTTGGTATCCAGTCGTTACAATGTCTTTTCGTTACCACTTGAAAGTTGCCGGAAAGATACGAGCTCTTCAACTCAAGTTGCCACTATGGAGGAGGATATTGGAAGCAGACAATTATGCAAAAGAAAGCCTCGCAAAGATAAGTTCTAGCAAATGGAATAACTACTTCCATGTCATCCCTTACCACTGCTGAAGAAGATTCTGTATAGAAGAATAACGAATCTGGAAATATAGCAGATCTCTAGTGATACTACGTCTAATTACACAACCTTACAGCTGAAATCAAGATTCCGTAATTATGCTGATGCTATCAATGATGGCCTCATTTAATTTGACAATGGAATTTACACGTCGTGAGTATATCTAGAAAAATGTTGAAGAATTCTGGTATTACTTGACAACAAAGTATCCTCGTCTGGTAAAATGTGCCATGGAAGCAATTATTTCATTTGCTAGAACGTATCTCTGCGAAACTTTCTTCTTCGGTACTTGTGATAATAAATAGATAGACCATAATCGATTAGACATTGAAGAGGATGCATGTTTTTTTTTTTTTTTTTTTGTCCACGACTTATCCCCATTTTCATACACAAAGAGGGGGGGGGGGGGGGGGGGGTTAGGGGAGCAGTTGCTTTGTCAACGAATTTTTTCCAGTACGATTTAAAAACTTATTTATATTTCCTTGCATAATTTGTGATTATTTTATTTTTAAGTGATTTTCAATTATTGTTTCATTAAAAGAAATATTGAAATTGGTCCTTTTTGAACTATCATTATTGTGTTATATTGTTATATACAATTTTTATTTGAAATATGAGTTTTGTTTCGTGTTGGTCAGGCATGCACCAGTCAATTTAGAAACGAAGTCCGTCCTGTTAAATCAGGGCAAGTGTCCAAATATAAAATTTGTGGTCTGCTGATTTTTCTACTTAAGTTCTTCTTCATAACCCTCCACTCCCAAAGGAGCATAGGCCTTCAACAAACACATGCCAAGTCCTCCTGTCACGTGCCATCATCTCAAGTTCTTTCCACGTTCTCGTTATCATTATCACCTCTGTTTCCAGCTCTCTTCTCCATGTACTTCTTGGTCTTCCTCTGCCTCTCTTGCCCTAGGGGTTCCACAACAAGGACTGTCTTGTAATGCTATCAACAGGTTTCCTCAGTGTGTGTCCTATCCATCGCCAGCGTCTTCTTCTCAACTCTAGTTTCACTGGCACTTGTCTGGTTCTTGTCATCAATTCCACATTTGTGACTTTGTCATACCATTTCAATCCTTCTATTCTACGCAAGCACCTATTTATGAAAGTCTGTATCTTTTTTGGTTGTTGTTTTTGTTGTTCTCCATGTTTCAGAGCCATACAATAGGACTGACTTGACATTTGAGTTGACGATTCTTATTTTCATGTTGGACATGATTTCTCTTGTTCTCCATATGTTTACCAATGCAATGAAAGCTCCTCTTGTTTTTTGTGATCTTATTGTGACATCATTGTTTGTCTCCCCCACTTCGTGTATATTGCTGTCAATATAAACGATGTAGAATCGTACACATATCTTGGCAGCAAAGGGTCTGAAAATGATGAGGAGAACATGGAAAGAACTTGAGATGATGGCACGTGACAGGAGGACTTGGCATGTGTTTGTTGAAGGCCTATGCTCCTTTGGGAGTGGAGGGTTATGAATGAATGAATGAAAGGGTCTGAGGGGTTCAACTTTAAAACCACAGAGCTCTTTTAAGATTGAACTTGATAAATACATGTATGTTTTTAGAGTATTTAGAGTTTGGAATAAGTGCAGCCTTATTATACATTTTTCTTCATCTTCCTGTGACTCCGTCGACAGAGAGGTTTACAATTCAAACTAAATGATATTTGACCGAATTTTAATTTCAAACAAAAATGATCTTCATGAACTGCATAATGCCTCATCAATTTAGCCAAAGTGATTCTCTGTCTACACTGTCAAATGCTTTTTTCTTGAATCGTAGTCCAAAAAGTGGTTGTAGCGAGATTTGGGCCATCACGCTTTGTTTGTGAAAAAATGTGTAAAGGCACACACAACACACTGTCCACATTTACCTCGGTCGGTGGCCATCCTTCGTGCTGTGCCCCAACTCTGGTTCATGTGTTGCATCTCGGCCTTCACAGTTCTCCACCATGTTTAACTTTTGGTCTGCCTCTCTTTCGCTGTCCTTCTGTTGTCCATAGGATAGCAGTTATTTTGATAATGTCAGGATCTCTTCTGAGGACTGCCCAACCCACTTCCAGCGTCTGCCCTCAATGATGGTGTGCATGCCTTTTTGAATGCACCGTGTAAGCAGTTCCTGGTTGGAGATGGTATTCGGCCAAAATATTAGAAGAATTTTCCTTAGGCAAGTTGTGTGGAAAGAGGATAATTTGAATATTTCCTTTTCTGTTGCTTTCCAGCACCCCGCGCCAAATAAAAGCACAGAAAGTACGCAACTCTCATTTAACTTAATTTGGTTGTACGACATTTAAATAATAATAATTCACCAAAGGAGGTTGGCGAGGTTGAATGGGTTTATTCATTCTGTTACTGATGCCTTTGATTGTTCCGCCGTCTGGTGTTACTATGCTAATGTTTATTGTCACGGGGACTGATAATTTATTTTACCAACACGTCCCATTTTTTCTTACTCTTTTAATGTTTATGGTTTCCTCGATTTTTTGGGGGATTTCTTTTCTTTCGGATTTTACCTACGTAGCCCATTATTCCACTCTCAGACCCCATCCCAAGGTTTTATTTCGTTCTGGCTTTCATTATAAATTCCCCATTTGGTCTGTCGCGGTCAGATAATATTACCTAAGCTGCACCTGGTATGTCTGACCAGGGGAACGTTTGCTGCTAGAAACAGTGTTTGATCGCGAGCGAGAAATAGTTCTTTGAAGCGACCCGTTAGCCTACAGTCGGCAGCGGAAGAAAAGGGGAGAAAAAACTCACGTTTGTTCTTAGAGATTTTGTTGTGGCCCCTGATCGCTCACAGAATAATATTATGTATTGTCTATGAAACTTTCTCGCGGCGGTTGTCTTCTGATGTAGACTCTACAATAACATTTGTCTTACTCTTGATTACGTTATACGCCGAACATCTGTGGGAACAGGCGATGCCAGGTGTCCTGGGGTAGCGTCACTTGTAGACTATAAATATTGATAGGTTTAATCAGTCAAGCACACTCGTTAAATTTTAGTGCCCGTAGATGAACAAATGAGACAGGCAGAAGTTAACACAGAACTAGATTTTCTTGCCTGTTCATCGTCATCTCGGGGTAAGCAGACATCTTTTATAATATATATATATATATATATATATATATCTATATATATATTATATATATATATATATATATATATATATATATATATATATATATATATATATATATATATATATATATGCAGCAATGACAGAAGCAGCTGTAGCGACCACCGGATACCTAGTACATAAAAAGAAAAAATGGATGAGAGAAGATACCTGGGAAAAAATACATGAAAGGAAAACAGCAAAACTTAAAGACTACTAGGACGGCAAGTACCTGCATAATGCAGTTGAATCTTGCAAAAACTAACTTAGTAACTTGTTAAATATAGGGCGGTGAAGACAAAAACTCGAAGAGATAAAAGACATTTCATCAATGAACTGGCCGTAGAAACTGAAAAGCTGCAAGAACTGGTAATAGTAGGTTTTTTAGCCTTTATCAAATTACAAAACAACTATGTCACCAGCCTACTGATATGGAAACACCTGTTAAAGATAAATTAGGGAATTCAATACCAACACAAAAAGAACAAATGAAGAGATGGGCTGAGCACTTCATAGAGGTGCTAAACAGACCACCACCAACAGTAACACCTGATTTTAATAATGAAACACCCACAACCACCTTGCCAATAACTTGCGATGAATTCACGCTGGACGAGATCAAACAAGCCGTTAAAAGATTAAAAAATTTTAAAGCTGCTGGAGTTGACGAAATTTCAGGCGAAATGATTAAAGCAGTTAATGACAACAACCTCTTGAGAATTTTAGATATTATAAATGAAGTATGGAGAGAAGAACAACCACCACAACAATGGAAAGACAGTATTATGTAAAGTTACCGAAGAAAGGTGATCTATCAGACTGTAATAACTGGCGTGGTATATCTCTATTATCAGTACCTGGAAAATTATTATGTTGCATGATGTTAGAAAGACTTAAATTGCATGCTGACGAAAAGATCAGAGAAGAACAAGCGGGTTTCAGGCCGAAACGATCATGTATTGATCAAATATTCACACTAAGAACAATTATAGAAGAATCAGTGGAAATGCAATCGCCACTTATTATCACCTTCGTCGATTTTCAAAAAGCCTTTGATAGTCTACACCGCCCATCATTGTGGAAGATACTTACAATCTATGGTTTTCCAACAAAATATGTGGATTTCGCAGATGATTTAGCATTCTTAAGTTCAACACCCAGACAATCCCAAGAAGCAGTAAATAATTTGTGTCATCTTTCGGTTAAAATAGGTCTCCAAATAAATGCCTCTAAAACTAAAGTTATGAACTTTTCTAACGAGAACTTTAATATCATCCTGAACGGGGAAAAACTACAGAAAGTTGAAAGTTTCAATTATTTAGGCAGTAAAATGACGCAGGATGGTGACACAACAAGAGAAATTCATACTAGAATTGCTTTGGCAGCTAGCGCCTTCAATAGATTATCTAACATTTGGAAATTACGATCATTGAATATACATACCAAGCTTCGTCTGTTTAATTCAAATGTTATCTCAGTGTTAACATACGGCTGTGAGAGTTGGAAAATAACAAAATCATTGGAGAACAAGCTGAATACATTCGAGAACAAATGTCTTAGAAAACTCACGTACATCAGTTGGAAAGAATTCAAGACTAATCGACAAATAAGAAAAGACTCTAGGCAGAAATATGTCTCCAACTATATAAGGAAAAGACGATGGTCATATATCGGTCATGTCCTACGAATGCAAAACAACAGAATACCATTGCAGGCACTCACTTGGGTTCCGGAGGGTAAGAGGAAAAAAGGAAGACCAAAAGAAACACTCAGAAGAACAATAATAAGAGAAGGAAGAACGTTGGGATTAAACAATGTGCAAGAGCTAAGAGGAGTGGCGTCACAATGTACAACCTGGAGAGCACTGGTTTCTGCCTTATGCGCCATGTTTGGTGCTTAAATAATTTATTATGATTATTATTAATGTTAATAAAATGACAACAACTATACTTATAACTCAATGAAAAGTAATTGAACAAGTCACTGGGTAAATTTTGAATAATAATCTTTTTACAATTTAATTTCCTGTATCTCAATTGCTTGGACACAGGAATGTTGAAAACTCAAAATTATAATGCACTGTATTTACAGAAAAGTAATTTAAACGACAACTGTGTCTGTTATTATTATTATCTAATGTCAATAACTGGAAGTGTTCGGATGAATCTCTGACTCCTTCGACTAGACACGCTTCTGAAGAACGACTTTTCTCATCAGGTCAAGAATACTGATTGATATATAAAAGTGATGGAGAGTAAGTTAACTGAACTAACACCAGCCCCTGAACAATGGGCTTATCTGTATTATCTGGAACACTGTGAGGTATTTCTCCCAGCCACCTTTTTCACATCTGCAATCTTCTGAACACTGCTTCAGAACTCGTTTTGAATGTAAGGCAAACAGGTAGTTTCTGCCTCGAGCTGCAGAGTCAGTCGTACATATATATTGGTCTGTGGCTCACTGATATTTCACGACAGTGTGGTGAAGTGGGATGTTATAAATATTTATAAGGGACTTAGTGTACTGACTGAGATCAGCTGTGAAGGTATATATATATCTAATAATATATTATATATATAACCTTACTTGCTACCACATATCTATATATCTCAGTCAGAATTATTCTGGAATAGTGTGATGCTACGTTATGTGTCTAGGGTATGTGTATGGTGAAGTGTAAGTCACAACAACAGACAGATAAACAATTTAATTTAATCCACTACTCTTAACAACACTGTGACACTCACATACATATAACACTCTATGAGAATATCTTAACGAAGTCACTAGTAACGTTTCAAATAACAATATGTATTCATTACTGGCATGAATGAATATGTGTCCTGATTCAACTACAAGGGAACCAGGAATCACAATCAATTTAAATTACAAGTTATGTACAGAATGTATTTAATATGAATATTGTAGTGACATATATTATTACCAATGTTCTATGTGTGTCATTTGTGTAGTGGTAAAATGAGGTAATACTGGTTTTGTTTTGTTCAAGCTCTGTTGGTATTTGTCATCATGACTTCAATAGTTTGTCTTTAGGGACCATTATTGTAGATGTTCACAGTTCCTGATTTTAAGACAAGTAAATTCCCCTCTGAATAGTATTTTTATAAAGTTATTTCAAGATGAGGGGACATAATGTTGAGCTCAGCTGGCCAATTCGCTTATCTGGCGTGATGGCGGCAGGAAAGGACTCCTCTGCTCGAATTCTCCTCTGGGCTCAGGAGACACCTCACTGATAGCTAAAAAGACCAAGGAGTATGCTGTCCGACTCTGGATTCAGCAAATCTCTGACCAGGTGCTGCTCACTACCATCAAGACCACTGTCCCACAATTTCGTGTTTGAAAAAAATGTTATCTTTTCCCGTCTCCCCCAACAACCAAGATAGTATTTATAGCCCGACCAATCGTGGTTAGGCTTTCATTTGTTGCGCTCCAATCAATTTGGAGTTTACATGGTAGGCTATTTATGTAACGTAAGGTTTTTTCAAACACGTTATAAAAAAAATTTTATGAGCAGAAATGATTTTATGCTGTCAGGCACCCCCAATATTTTATTTTGGGTATAATTTATTAATTCCTGGACTATTTGCGTAACGTTTTACATATTATTTGTCAGCAAACCCTAAGGAACCCAAAAATACTAATTTAAAGGAGCTACGTGGCTGCGTTCAAAATATGCAATTTCTTCTATCTCCTGTTTAGAAGATGTGCTGTCTGGGTACTGTTATGTGTTCAAACGTAAACCCATATAATGTTGTCTTTTCTAATAAGAGTCTGTTATGATTTATAAACCTAACTCTGGGAAAGGGTAGTGTATTTTATCACTGTCCGTCTGAAAAAAAATTAGTGCATGTAGACTTACACGCGTGATGGTAGTAATTGTGTATCGCGCGAAGCGGGTTTAGTGTTCGGCTTTCTGCCTCTCCCTTCTCTTTTTATCCCTTTAGTCCATCTGTTCGTTCGTTTTGGTAACGCAGTATAATTAATGTTAGGGTTAATTTAGGTCATTACGCAGTACGTCTCAATGCTTTTCCAAGAAATACAGCACACGTTTCATTGAAGAAGGCGGGTAATAATACAGTAAGCTTTACTATCAACGTGAAAGCGTTACAATTTGCAGACGAAGCAGAAAACAAGGGGGATTTCGAGTACATTCTTTGGGACAGCACTGTCATTTTACCATTGCTCTTCTCTTTATTAATTTTATTTGTTAGGCTTCATATTTACCTAATAATTTATATATGTGGATTAGAATATTTCATGACACTTCCCCTCTTAAAACAGACATTATATGTCAGTCCTTTATTCTATATTCACATAGAGAAATTTATTATTATTTCTGGGGTTTACGGTGATTCTCATCACACGGATGGCGGCTTAAAAAATCCGCTCCCAGATTTGTTTTTCCAGATATATATTCAATGCTAAAATTATATGGAGCCAGAAGCAAAGACCATCGGAGTAACCTAGAGTTCTCATGCTTAGCCTGTGCTAAAAACGATAAAGGTTTGTGGTCAGTTTGCAACTTAAATGCCTTCCCATATAGATAAATATTGAATTTCTTTATTGCCCATATTACTGCAAGACATTCTTTTTCGCTAGTTGAGTAGTTGATTTCAGCTTTATTCAACTTTCTGCTAGCATATGCCACTGGGCTTAATTCCCCATCCAATGCATCTGATTTCTGTAGTAAAGTTGCACCTAGCCCAATATTACTTGCATCCGTCCTTACTATGAATTCTTGACTTAAGTCAGGTAATTTCAAAATGGGTTTACTTGTGAGCTTTTCCTTCAATTCTTGGTAAGTCATTTCACATTGTGGTGTCCATGTAATGCGATCTGGAAGTCCTTTACGTGTCAATTCCGTTAAAGGTGCACATATGGAATTAAAGTTTTTGATATACTTCTGGTAGAAACCACATAATGAGACAAAGGATCTCACGTCCTTCTTGGTTTGTGGTCTCGGGGCTTTCTGTAGTTTCTCTAAATTCTTTGGGTCAGGGGTCATGTTTCCCTGATAAACTGTGTGTCCCAAAAATTCCAATTCTTTACATCCAACGCAACATTTGGTTGGTCGGGCTGTTAAATTTGCCTCCCTAAGTCGATCAAACAGCATGTTCAGAGAGTCAATGTGTTCCTCAAATGTTTCTGTTGCTATAAGGATATCATCCATAAAATTTGTTATACAGGGATTATTCAGAGGATCCAATAATTTTCTCATCATTCTAGAGAAGACACTAGGCGCATTCTTCAATCCAAATGGCAATCTATTAAACTCATAGTGTCCTTCTGAGGTACTAAAAGCTAGGTATGGTCTAACCTCAGGCTTTACTGGAATCTGATAGTATCCTTTACTCAGATCCACTTTTGAGAAATATTTAGCTTTATTTAGTCTGGCAAACAGCTGATTTGTATCCGGCAATGGATCCACCTGTCCTTCTGTAATAGCATTCAGTCTCCTGTAATCTATACAGAGTCTATGTTCTCCAGAGGGCTTCCTTAAGAGTACAACACCGGAGCTATACGAAGACTCACTGTGCGAAATAATTCCTTCCTTCAATAGATAGTCTATCTCTTCCTTCAAAGCTTTTTCCTTAGCAAACGGAATCGAATATGGTTTCATACAGACAGGTGTGGAGTCTATGAGTTTCATATCATATTCCAATAGGTTTGTATGTCCTGGTCGGTCTGTTAACACCTCTGCATGATTATTTAGAACCTGTTGCACTCTCTCTTTCTGAGTTTTCGTTAAATGTGTACTGATTTTCACCTGTGCTGCTGTCTCACAGGGGTGTAATGGATATTCAAATGATGAAAGTGGTTCCTTTTTCATCTCCATGGCGATGGACAAGGTCAACAAGTGTGTCTCTTCCTGATGTTCTCTTTCCAAATATTTCTTCAGGAGATTCACATGATAGATTTTTTCTTTCCCCTTCTTATCTATCTTATAATTTGTTCTAGACACCTTCTCTAGAACTGTATATGGACCCTGCCATCCAATTTGTAACTTATTCTGACTCCCGGGCAAAAGAAGCAGTACCTTCTCTCCCACAGCCAAATTTCTGTCTTTCGCCTTCCTGTTATAATAGGCAGCATGTTTCTTCCTGGCTTGTTTCAAATTTTCATTGGCAAGTTTCCAGCCAGTTTTTAACCGAGTGGTCAGCTCATTCACATACTGGTATGAAGATGTAATGTTTTCCTCTGCCTTTTCATCAGTCCACGTTCTTAACATAGCTACATATGGACCTTTAATTGTGTGGACCTATTTGTCCATGCACCGGTATGGTCTCTTCCACTTGAAGCTTTATAGTGATGATTTTTCCTCCCAGAATTATCATTCACAAAACGACCGCTACCAATTTTTCTTTTGGGGCTTTCTCCCCTCTTAAAATTCTTGATGAGAGATTTCCTCTCTACATCTTCTTCCTCCAGTTTGTTTAAGTCCGATTGAGGGATTGTCGGCTTATCCTGGGGTAAGACATCTTTTTGCACTCTCCGCATAGTGGCCATTGTAAAACAGTTAAGTGAAGCTTGTCCGTGAAAAGGGGCTTCCCATTCCATTTGGTCCACTTTATCAAATCTATTTTCCTTTTTATTGTCAGGCCTAATTTTGCCCCGGGGCGTGTCCAGGTCCTGATCCATGTTCCCACTTGTGGGTGTTCCCTCATGTGCTATGCTACACCTTTCTACAAAATTCTCAATGTCCCATCTTGCTTTGGGCCAATAATAATTGTGAGCCACCTTTTGAATGATGGTACCTATCTTCTCATGGTCCCCATCTGGTTTCACATGTAGGCTCCTTATTAATTCTGTCCTGTATCTTTTTGGAAGAACCAGCTGTCCGTGACCATTGGATCTAGTTCCAGTCTTCCTATACATCAACTTGTTTTTCATGTAAAAATCTCCCTTGCCTGGAGTTGTATGACAAGTTGACAATTTTCTGAAACAAGGCTTGAGTGTTTTATCCCCAGCCTGTGCCTTCCTCATCTCTTCTGGAGTGGTATCTAACATAATATCCTCCTCCTGTCTTGAGGTCGACCTGACCTGAAGGGTTGCCATATACACAGGTTTCCTTCTGCAACGGTCAGTGTCATGATTGTCCATCTGACAATTCTTACACCACCTTTTTCCTTGGTTGAAAGATTTTCTTTCATCATATTTCCTTTCATCGAATTGTGGGAATTTATTTTTATTGTCATACCGTGGCCTATCAAATTGGTGCTTACCTTTATTTTGATCCTTAGGATCAAATTTATTAAAGTTCTGTGGTGCCCTAAAGTTGTCCACCTGTTTCTTTTTATTACCTGTTACCTCTGCTTGAGCTGCTTGATACCTTTCAGCAACATTTAGCAACTCACCCAGCCTCTCTGCACCTTGTTCCATGAGAAACTTTCTCAGGTCTGGAGCCATGGACTCTCTTAGTTGCTCTATAAGGACCATTTCCTTAAGATCTTGGGTTTTCCCCAGAGAAGTCCATTTCTCCAAGTATGTCTCTATTCGTGCAGAGAACTGGTGATAGGTTTCACCTGACAGTAGTTTAGCATTCCTAAATTTTTTCCTGTAAAACTCTGCATTCTTTTCATACCTTAACAAAAGAGCCTGCTTTAGCATGTCATAATTTTCCTGATCACCTCTGCTCATTTTTGCAAAAACTTCATAAGCTGCCCCACGAAGTCCCTGAGATAACTTTAAGCTCCACCTTTCTCTCTCTAACCCATACGTGGTAGCTAATAGTTCGTACCTATTTATATAGCTCTCAATATCATCGTCTTTCTCAACAAAATGATCTAAATGAAAGTTCATAGCTGAGATTGAGGCTCCTTGAGTAACCGTAGCATCAGAGGCAAAGGGGCTGGCACCATTTTCAGGAGCATGGCCTTGAAACTCAAACTCCCTTAGTCGTAACTCATGTTCCCTTTGTAATCTCTTCTCCTCCTTTTCTGCTTCCCTTTCTGCAGCTTGTCTTCTTTCCTCGGCTTCTCTTTCTGCAGCTAATCTTTTGTCTTCTCTTTCTGCCTCCAATTTCTTAGCCTCAGCCTCAATCTGCAACCTCTTAGTCTCAGCCTCAGCTTGCAACCTCTTAGTCTCAGCCTCAGCTTGCAACCTCTTAGTCTCAGCCTCTAACTTTCTTTCGGCTTCTTTTTCTAATCTTCTTTCTTCGCGTTCAATAAATTTGTCACATTCCGTTGTGACATAGGCAACCATAACTTGCCCATCTAATCCTAACTCTTTTGCAGTCTGAACCGCAGCAGATCGAAATTTGGCCAGGTCCGCCATTGTCTATCAGGTAACTTAATACAATGTCTAACCAACAATTCAATCTCTAATGGACAAAACAGGCACCGTGAGCTCAACCTTATTTAATTCCACCCAAGGATACCTTTTAATTCTTATATTCCCTGAAGTGAATTACCCCCAATATTTTTAATAGTTAAAGATTCAAAATCCCGAGAGCGAGACCCCAATATATGTGGTGAAGTGGGATGTTATAAATATTTATAAGGGACTTAGTGTACTGACTGAGATCAGCTGTGAAGGTATATATATATCTAATAAGAGTAGTATATTATATATATAACCTTACTTGCTACCACATATCTATATATCTCAGTCAGAATTATTCTGGAATAGTGTGATGCTACGTTATGTGTCTAGGGTATGTGTATGGTGAAGTGTAAGTCACAACAACAGACAGATAAACAATTTAATTTAATCCACTACTCTTAACAACACTGTGACACTCACATACATATAACACTCTATGAGAATATCTTAAAGAAGTCACTAGTAACGTTTCAAATAACAATATGTATTCATTACTGGCATGAATGAATATGTGTCCTGATTCAACTACAAGGGAACCAGGAATCACAATCAATTTAAATTACAAGTTATGTACAGAATGTATTTAATATGAATATTGTAGTGACATATATTATTACCAATGTTCTATGTGTGTCATTTGTGTAGTGGTAAAATGAGGTAATACTGGTTTTGTTTTGTTCAAGCTCTGTTGGTATTTGTCATCATGACTTCAATAGTTTGTCTTTAGGGACCATTATTGTAGATGTTCACAGTTCCTGATTTTAAGACAAGTAAATTCCCCTCTGAATAGTATTTTTATAAAGTTATTTCAAGATGAGGGGACATAATGTTGAGCTCAGCTGGCCAATTCGCTTATCTGGCGTGATGGCGGCAGGAAAGGACTCCTCTGCTCGAATTCTCCTCTGGGCTCAGGAGACACCTCCCTGATAGCTAAAAAGACCAAGGAGTATGCTGTCCGACTCTGGATTCAGCAAATCTCTGACCAGGTGCTGCTCACTACCATCAAGACCACTGTCCCACAATTTCATGGAAATAAACACAGATACGTTGATTAGCAATGAATTCTGGCACAAACTGGCACAAATTCCGTTCTGCCTATGTTCCAGGCTTTTATTTTAGCAAAAATGTGAGCTAGCTTCAACGTACTGTCGCTTTATCAAGCTTATTTGAATTAGTGGTCTCGAACTAACGCTCCCAAGTGTGTATATCAGCGAGACTGGCCAATGAGCCACGTTTCGACAAGTGTTTGAAAAAAATGTTATCTTTTCCCGTCTCCCCCAACAACCAAGATAGTATTTATAGCCCGACCAATCGTGGTTAGGCTTTCATTTGTTGCGCTCCAATCAATTTGGAGTTTACATGGTAGGCTATTTATGTAACGTAAGGTTTTTTCAAACACGTTATAAAAAAAATTTTATGAGCAGAAATGATTTTATGCTGTCAGGCACCCCCAATATTTTATTTTGGGTATAATTTATTAATTCCTGGACTATTTGCGTAACGTTTTACATATTATTTGTCAGCAAACCCTAAGGAACCCAAAAATACTAATTTAAAGGAGCTACGTGGCTGCGTTCAAAATATGCAATTTCTTCTATCTCCTGTTTAGAAGATGTGCTGTCTGGGTACTGTTATGTGTGTTCAAACGTAAACCCATATAATGTTGTCTTTTCTAATAAGAGTCTGTTATGATTTATAAACCTAACTCTGGGAAAGGGTAGTGTATTTTATCACTGTCCGTCTGAAAAAAAATTAGTGCATGTAGACTTACACGCGTGATGGTAGTAATTGTGTATCGCGCGAAGCGGGTTTAGTGTTCGGCTTTCTGCCTCTCCCTTCTCTTTTTATCCTTTAGTCCATCTGTTCGTTCGTTTTGGTAACGCAGTATAATTAATGTTAGGGTTAATTTAGGTCATTACGCAGTACGTCTCAATGCTTTTCCAAGAAATACAGCACACGTTTCATTGAAGAAGGCGGGTAATAATACAGTAAGCTTTACTATCAACGTGAAAGCGTTACAATTTGCAGACGAAGCAGAAAACAAGGGGGATTTCGAGTACATTCTTTGTGACAGCACTGTTATTTTACCATTGCCCTTCTCTTTATTAATTTTATTTGTTAGGCTTCATATTTACCTAATAATTTATATATGTGGATTAGAATATTTCATGACAGACAGAACCCGCATCAATGAAATATTTCACAATAAGTATGTTACTGGTCACACACAGATCGCCCACTGATACAGGACAGCGAAGGCAATGGTCAGAATTCCTTCCGTCTGCTGATAACACTACTTATGTATTGTTTTAGTTACAAGTGGCACCCAATGCTGGCTTCAAATCGTTTTTATCACTAACCTTAGTCTATTTTACCTCAGCCAATCGGATTATGTTATGCCCTCTTGCTTCTTTTTCAAAAATAAATTACACTTTCAAATCTTTTAACACAGCGCCGGATCCTCCCCCCCTCCCAAGACATGGCAAAACTGAGTGAGGATGTCCCTGTGTTCGTCTTTCTGTCTTTTCTGTTCAATATTTTTCGGTTATTTTTCTAAACGTTTTTAATTATGAAAGGCAATTATTGATCAGGCGGCTGTCTGTTATTAGTCTTTATATTTTTATTTTCTCTTTATCATATTTGCTATTATTGCTGTGACAGGGGCGCTAGGCGTACCTCACACCCAAGACCCGTGCACCAAGAAAATTTATAAAGGATCGTTTGACAGGGGTTGCAATTATTGGTTGCTTGCAACCCTCTCAGCAGCAGACTTAACAATTCAAGCAACCCAAAGCCTTATGCAGATCAACATTTAATTCTACCGAACAGAACCGAACACCAAACAAACAATCCAACAAACAATCCAAACGAACACCCAGTCAGTGTTCATAGACTGTCTGAAAAACAATAAATAAAACCATGTCTAAGTGAACATCAATAGCATGGATAATAACACTTACCATACAGAAAACATGCGCCCACCTGACATCATCAACTATCTCACACACTCATGCGTGTCGCCCAATGCGACTAGTATGGTGTTGTGCATGAGGCTGGCAATCGCACCGGGTAACATAGGTTGCTACCGAAACCACTACTGCAAAAGCATCTGAATGCTCCATGCTGAGGTAAACCACACCGGTGGCCCCATGCTCCCTCAGGAGCGGAGAAGAGAAATATGCATCTGGTACGCCCACGTGCTCTCACAAACCATTGTTCACACAACAATAATAATCAACTGGACATAAAATAATATTCTTCAATACATGTACAACAAATAATCTCAATAATGAGAATTAACCACCACCTCAACAACTGGTCTATCTCAATACTCGTTCTGCACTCTGAAGCATGTCGTAAGTGACGACTGGTGCGCCTGGCGTGTCTGTGGACGAGATTGGGAACTCATCACATGAAACACATTATTACAGGAACAACCACTGTAATAGCATAAAAATGCTTCTGTTGGCTTGTGGTGGACACCAGCCGCATTGGTGTTTCCATGCTCCACCAGGAGCAAACAGAGAAACACCTGTCTCAACAAAGGAGTGGCCTCGCGCTCTCCAGAAATCTAAATACATATTCTCACCTCACAGTAACCCATTAAATATACAGTAGAATTATCAATAAACGTGAAATACACTAAATTACTCTTACATAAAGAATACAATATAATTATTCTCGACTTTAACCAAAAACTGGAACTAAATACACCGCGTGTCGCTCGGCATAACATATTATAGGTTTACCACGCGGAGCGTGTTTAATCAGACTCGCTATCGCCGCCTTTTATCACCACGAGGCTACTATCTTGCGATCGTTAATCTTATCTAAATTTCCAGTGGAATAGCCTTTCTGAAGAATGAAATAATCGCTCTTAAACTCTCACATCTATCTATCTATCTATCTATCTATCTATCTATCCCATTAAACATTAAAATAGCCACATCGATATAATTTCAGAATCCTAGAAAACTAATGCTAATTTGAATTAACTCACGTGCTCAAGGCATTTACAGCTTGGCTCTTGTGTGTCTTCTTAGTCTGTTCTCACTGGGCGGCTCTCTCAAACATAGACCGGTTTCGCCGCTTGCTACCCCTTTTTATAAGCCCTGGCCTAACCACTCAATTTACTGCGCGCTCGCGTATTAATCTGCGCCACACAGATAACACACGCGATTATTGCTCCAGAATGCATGAAAACACAGATTTACACAACTAGAGCAAAAACACAACTAATATGTAGAGGCCTTGTAATAAATCTGCTCGAAGATAACGTGATCAAAAGGCACTAAACCACATAGACAATATGACTGCCCAGATGGGGCCAGCGCCTAGAGAACGACAGACCTCAAGATGGCGCTGTCACATTGCTTTTCCGCCTGATTTATTGTCGTCCCACAACTACACTAAATCAGGCTCCCCAGTCGTATTCTGCAAATCTGGAGGATCACCTTTTCCTTCAACTTCGTTCTTTCCTTTGCCGGTGACTTTAATGCAAGGCTCGCTCTGTCCGTTCGTTGGATGATATATGGACCCCCTGTCGTTGTGGTTAGCACGAACTTTCAACGTACTCGTCTTCTGACCACATATCACGATCTCGGATCTCTCAGCGTCGTGCATTCTCTTCTTCACCAATTCTCCGATCTGTAGTGGAGTAGAACCCGACAGCTTGTCACATCTCTCTTTCCCGACTGCTGCAAAATCTGCAACGGTGGCTCTGCTTTACGTGCGCCCCTCGTAGCAGGAAACGGGTCCTTCAACGTGTTTTTTCATGAGTCTCCCCTCTAAATGTCGACCACTTTTCCTGGCGCCTATGGTGACGGGGTTGCACGGCCATCTTTTGCGTGTGACGTTTTTTGTGTCAAATATGCTAATGTGTTGGTCACGCGCAGTTCGAGAGGGCGCTCTTTGATGGGCAAACCGATATCAAATGGTCCGGGGACCTACAATGGAAACATCGCTTAGGAAGCGGGCCCTGGGGACAATTGGCTGCCATGTCGGTCGAAAGGTCTGGACAGTTTAAGCATCTTATTTTCCTAGGCTTCCTTGGTGCCCTGGGTCGCCTCCTGCTACCCTTACATCCCTGGCCGCCTTTGACTTTCTTCCCTGCAATAAGCACCTCACACTCCGGTCGACCACCAACCCATCTTTATCTTTGAGCCATTTTGCTCCCCTTCTGTAACCTGACCCCCAGCCGCAGAGGGCTCTATTTTAACTCCTGTGGACATCCATTCTGTACGTGTCCTAGTCCCCTGCATCTAACTCATCGCACTGTCCTGTCACGTCTGCCCTGCTTCTGATTCATCGCATCAATTTTAGCCTCCAATTGAGCCACCTGTGCTCTCAGCCGCTCTACTTCTGCGTTTAATGCATGCGTATCTGACAAGTCTCTGTTTTGCAACACTTTCGACCACTGGCCTACTCAAGAAATCTGCCCAGTCCACTGTTCTTGCCAACTTCAACACTGGCAACACGAGCCCCCAAAGAATATGCTTCGACACTGGCAACACCACCCCAGAAGTGGGCTCAGTCTCCAAAAACCGTAGGGCATAGTCCCTCACCGACGTGAACGATGCTGTTGGCTCCTTGATGATCATTTCCTTTGCAAGCTTTCTTAGTAGGTCATCTCTCAGACAAGCAGCAAACTGGTCACGAAGAAAGGATGGCGCCAAAGGAGTGACGTTGTTCTGCTTTTGTGCCCTTACAGCACTTTCAAACACCTCGTGAATGCGATGGGAGAATTCCCAAAGAGACTCCCTTGCACCTTGCCGGGTAGAGTAGAACGCGGCCATTACTTCTGGGATGCTCCGACGCTCCCATACACCCTAAGAATGGAATGTAGCATTGCTTCTGGGTCACCGTCAGCCTGAATCCTCAGCTCCCTACGGACACTTGGGGTCACACTGTCAAGAATAACCTCGGCCTGGTCCTCTTTACTCATCAGTCCTCATCTCTACATCCCTCCTCCAGGCAGCTCTCACCTCTCTGACCTATTCCTCGGCCGTAGGTCCCGTGCGCCCCACACAGCGCCGGACCCTCTTCTGAGTAGGTACTCGATGCTGTACTGCACTCGTTCTGGTTGACGATTTAGCCCTACTACAGGGTCATCCACCTCAGCCACATCTTCGTTTCCATCAGTTCTACTAGCAGCGCGTGTGTTGCGTGCCGCCATCTTGTTGCTAGTAGAGTTGACTAGAAATCTTGACAAACTGGATGATCCCGTCCCTCGCCTTGCACTGAACTGGGTGTTCTACTGTTTCGGCTGTTGCTGCTCTGATTGCTGAAGAGTTGCTTCACTGCGTGCTGTCTGTCAATCCTGTCGACGACGCCACTTGTGACAGGGGCGCTAGGGGTACCTCACACCCAAGACCCGTGCACTAAGAAAATTTATAAAGGATCGTTTGACAGGGGTTGCAATTATTGGCAACCCTTCAGCACAGACAATTCAAAGCCCTTTGCTAAGATCCACCTTATGAAAACATTTAATTCTACCGAACAGAACCGAACACCAAAAAACAATCCAACAAACACCCAGTCAGTGTTCATAGACTGTCTGAAAAATAATAAATAAAACAACGTCTAAGTGAACATCAATAGCATGGATAATAACACTTACCATACAGAAAACATGCGCCCACCTGACATCATCAACTATCTCACACACTCATGCGTGTCGCCCAATGCGACTAGTATGGTGTTGTGCATGAGGCTGGCAATCGCACCGGGTAACATAGGTTGCTACCGAAACCACTACTGCAAAAGCATCTGAATGCTCCATGCTGAGGTAAACCACACCGGTGGCCCCATGCTCCCTCAGGAGCGGAGAAGAGAAATATACATCTGGTACGCCCACGTGCTCTCACAAACCATTGTGATGCGTGATGCCATATGATGATGGATGGCATCCGCATGTCTGGTTTTGTGTAGTGTGTAGATGTGTTCAGTCAAAACAATGTTGATGCAACAATAACAGGGCAATCCACATAGGACGTCAGTAAACTCACGACGTATAAAGTCAATGAGTCTTGAAACAGCCGTTGACGTTTTTCTTCATTATTTATTGTGGACGCCACAGTGACAAAATGGTTACGCAAATGTGTAGGCACATCAAACAGTCATTATCACAGCAACATTCAATACAGCAATAAACGGTAGACAGCATTACAATGATGAGTCAGATGCATGTTATATTTCAAAGTGCTGTAAATGTAGTCAGATGAACAACTCCATCCTTTCTATAACAGCCAGGAGATAACCAGATGTATGAGATCAGTTCACTCTCCTTAGTTTGACTTCAGCAAGACAGACACGTCTGCCGAAGTATAAATAATGTCCTCAAGAATATCCTCTAGATAATAAAGGTTTTCTAAACCTAGTTCATTTAACAAAGTAGCAAGTAATGGTCCTTGGAACCTGCATCAACCGATGCAGTACAATGCAGCGACATGTGAGCTGGGAAAGAACATCTCGTGACGACGACTTTCGGAGACAGGCTATGAATCGAAATCGCTCACGACCCAAAATCGATAGAGTTAATGAAAAAGTCAATTTACCTTGCTTTCAAGAAATACACAGAAATATCACGCCTCCCGACATGTGGGAAAACACTAGAGGTATTATCTCGACTAAACGAAATATCCATAAGAGGACTACACATCCCTGACAGAACAAAAAAAAGCGGTGATCCCCTCTTCAACGAGGCATCTCTTTCGCCATTCCAAATCGCTCACTCCCACTAGTGGTGGGCGGAAACCGATCGACCAAACAACAAGACAAGTCATGCGCAGTCCAGCGCAAAAATGACCACAGCTCAAAAGTTAACTGCATTCGATACTAACGCGAGAAGACAAATGCTTACCGAGAAAAGTGACTATAGATTTCAAGCAGTTGTTGCCCTTGCGTTATAAAACAGATATTGAAATAAAACGATGTTGCGAGAATTTATCACGCAACATATCACCACCTCCTCCCGATAAAAAAAAATGTGGAACATATTTTTTTTCAATATCAAAGAGCAAGCGATAAGCGGCTCAAAACGCACGAATTATGCGCTGATAATTAACTAAATTGCCAAACAACAGGCTAATTATAGAGTGTCTGGTGAGGATATACCTCAACAGAAAAATAAATATGTCTCAAAAAATATTCACATCGGGGAGGTGTCACCAACACACATCACGTTAGCATGTAAACACAATATACGTATGCAAGTTACTATAATCATCATTAAACAGCATACTCTAATATTGTCTTTAAAAATGGATGTACAAATCTGATAGGAAAATTTAAATAGTACATTCTTTGACATGTAATGACATAAGTACATAGTAAAGTTAAACTACATGACGATCCAGGACATATGCTCTGGTATTCCGAGGGTAAGTACACAATCTAGAACTCGTAAGGTAAGTCCTCAGCTCAACAATGACATTCTGAGAAAGTACAAGCAATATAATGCTAATTAATAACTAATATGCTTCATAAGGTACAATACATTATTAATAATTGTGGCTGTTTAGTAAACTAACGGCCCTTATATTAACTACTCAGTCCTCCTCTATCATTTTAAAAAACGAACAGAAGAAGATGACAACAAAGCACGATAGTGTGTACATATAAAGTAAGTACAGATGTGCTAATCTATTGTAGAAATATAGGTGTGTTATGACTCTGTAATATATAGAAATATAGGACAGAAGTATTAGTTGGAGTCATGTGGGCATCTAGACAAAATGTCAGCCATCACATTATCCGCACCACGGATAGCTCGTACCGTGAAGTGAAAAGGTTGAAGAGCTATAGCATATCGAGTGGATCTCGAACTCTTCAAATTCTTAGTCTGAATAGCTGTAAGAGCTTTCTTATCAGTCTCTAGAATGAAATGTGCGCCCAGGAGGAATCTTTGTAGCTTTAGAATTGACCAAACCATCGCTAACAACTCACGGTCTAAAACCGAGTAGTTCCTCTCTGCCGCATTTAGTTTTCTAGAAATGTACATAACAGGATGCAGAGTATTTGCATATTCTTGCATCAGTGCTGCTCCAATCCCAGTGGATGAAGCATCACTCCGAAGAACAAAAGTCCTATCAAGAGTAGGTAATCTTAAGATGGGAGGAGAAGAAAATATATTCTTGATTTGGTCTAGTGAAGATTGGCATTCTTCAGACCAACGGACCAGATTAGGCGAACCTTTCTTCAACAATGTTGAGAGAGGTGCCATGATCGAAGATAAATTTGGAATAAATCTCCCATAAAATTGAATTAAACCTAAGAGACTCCTAACTTGTTTCTTCGTTTTAGGAACAGAGATGTTCAGTATTTTGGAAGTATTGTGGTCTTCTGTCTTCAAGAGACCATGACCAACACGATGACCCAGGAAAGAGATTTCACCAAAACCAACAAAAGCTTTAGAAGGTTTTGCTGTCAAATTATTCTCACGTAGAGTGGACAGTAAGTCATATAACCCTAAATAGTGATCTTCCCAGGTATCACTGAAGAGACAGATGTCATCTAAGTATGCGATGACATCCGAACGATGTGACAGAATTCGACGCATCATGCGAACGAAAGTGGCAGGGGCGTTCATGAGACCAAAAGGCATAACATTCCATTGAAATAGACCCCTAGGTGTAGAAAAAGCAGTAAGAGGTTTGGCATGCTCTGCTAAAGGCACTTGCCAATAACCTTTAGACAAGTCAAGTTTAGTGAAGAATCTAGAATTAGAAAGTCTAATCAGTAGATCTTCTAACAAAGGCATCGGTTCAGCGTCGAACTTTGTGACCTGATTCAATTTGCGATAATCAACGCAAATTCGTATGTTCTTATCCTTCTTCCGGACAATAACCATGGAAGAAGAATATGGTGAAGTCGATGGTTCAATTATATTTAATTGAATCATTTCATCCAATTCCTTTTCCACTTGCGACTGAAAGTGTATAGGAATAGGATACGGCCTAACCCTAATTGGATTATTGTCGGTAAGAATTATGTCATGTTCTATGACATCTGTGTGTCCAGGAATGTCAGTGAGAACATCCTGAAATGTTTTTAACATCGACGAGACTTGTCGATGTTCGTCACCAGAAAGATTAGGAGAAACAGAAACGTTTTTCCAAGATTCCGTAGAATGTAATGGAACCACTGGAAGGGGAAGGTTGACATCAGAGAAGGTAGCTTCCTCATCCAGAATGACAGACAGGGATGAATAATGACCGTGAGGTGCAGGAGCATCATCCGTTGCCTGGAAAATAGGCAGCAAATAGTCCGGACGTTCGTGAAATTCCGAAAGCATGTTTATGTGGAAAGTTTTATGCTTTCCATCAATATCGACCACATAGTCAACATCGGAAATCCGAGAGACTATTGCATACGGACCTTTCCATGCAATAAGAAGTCTATTTTCCCTACTGGGGAGTAGGACGAATGCTTTGTCACCTGGACAAAGTTGTCGTAGACATCTATTCTTGTTAGCAAACTGCCTTGCCTTCTCTTTAGCAATTTCTGATGAAGCAGTTGCTAGCTTACATGCCTCAATGATCTTTTGTCTAAGAGCAATGACATACTCATATGAGGATTTAGTTTCATCGCTAATATCATCGGCAGTGATGAGATCGTGTAATAAAGACATAGGGCCGCGTGGACGCGCGCCAAAGACAAGTTCGAAGGGAGAAAATCCTGTGTGTTCATTAGGGACTTCTCTATAGGCAAAGAGAGCCGCGGGTAAAACCCTGTCCCAATCTTGAGGATGATCTTCAGTTATCTTACCAAGCAAAGTCTTGAGCGTTCTATTCAGACGCTCAACTAACCCATTAGACATAGGATGGTAGATACTACTGAGAGATCGTTCAATATGTAAGGTAGACATTACCTGTGACATAGTGTCAGATATGAGTTGAGTGCCATGGTCTGACAATATTTCTCTGGGGAACCCCAAGCGAGAAAATATCAACCAAAGAGCATCTGCGATATCTGTAGTAGATATGCTCTTAAGAGGAATAGCCTCTGGCCAACGTGTGCACATATCGACACATGTAAGGATAAACTGATGTCCTCTGGCCGACTTGACCTTAAAAGGGCCAATAATATCTATGGCCATTTTCTGAAACGGCCGAATAGGAATGTCAGCAGCCTGGATAGGCGCAGCATGTCGTGGTCCTCTAGATTTGACCTCCTGACATACCTTGCATGATCGGCAGTAAATACGAATGTCCTTATTGACAAAAGGCCAAAAGAAAGCCGCAAGGACTCTCGACTTCGTACGGGCAAAACCCATATGTCCAGCACATTGCGAGTCATGAGCATGTTGTAATATTTGGACTCTCATGCTCTTGGGAACAAGAATTTGCGAATGTGCCGACGTAGTCGAATCTTGTACCATACGTACAAGTACGCCGTTTCTCATTGCAATCCAAGATTTTCTATTTGTATCCTGATTCGGATCACCTTTCTTCGCAAGAACGAAGAATTTTTTTAAAGAAGGATCTTCTTCTTGCAATTTTATGAAAGAGTCACGAGTAATTACTAAGTGACTATCTTGGCTATCAACTTCATTATCACTATTCAGTGAAGTTTCGGGTGTTTGTAGAGCTTGTGCTCTTGTAACTACTGCATTTGTAGCTTGCATGTTATTATCTTCCCAAGCAGCAATCTGCTGTGGGGTACACTCCCTAACTCCGTGAATACGACCAATAATAAGGTCCGCAATAGGATTAGGTAAGAGACAAGCATGCACATCTCCAGTAAAGAAAGGAGTGGCAATGCGAATTACAGCAGTAGGATATTTTTCTAGAGTGCCGCCAAATGTGACACATTTAATAACCCTTCCTGTAGCACAAGATGGATCTACAAGCGATTGTCTAACACCAATAGTGGTGCATCCGGAATCGAAAAGTAGTGAGACCGGAGTATCATTAACAAGACCCTTATGTAGAATTAAAGAACCCCTCCCGTCATGCGCAACAGCAGCAGGAAGAGCGGGAAGTGGGTGACCACAACTCAAAGTAGTTATGGTACCCGGTTCGAATAAAGTACTGCATTGGGGGCATTTGTTTGCTCTCTCAAAGTCAAAAGCAGAACTAGTGACAGCGTCAAAGTTTTTACTATCAACAACATGATTACAGGCTCCCTCAGTTTCCTGTTGTACAGCATTAGCCTGCTGATATCTCTTTTTTTTGTGTTGAGATCTACCCCGACTATTATTACCTCTGAAGTTATCAGAGTTATTATTATCTCTGCAGTTATTATTGTCTCTATTGTAATTGTTATACTGGTTCGAATTCCAGTTTCCACGATTACTATCATGTTCACATTGATGCGAACATCTATTTGTTTGGTTCTGAGGTCTTCGGCAGGAATAACCTCTATTACCATATCCTCTTTTGAAATGCTTATAATTATTAGGGTGATAGTAACGACCACTATCAGGTTGTCTCCAATTCTTCGAAGAAGAATCACCATGAAATTGGTTTCCATGATTTTGACAGAAATTACCGCTGCCCTTTCTATCAAAATTTTGTTGGGATCTACGAGCAAAGTTTTGACCATACGGAGCTGCCGAAGCAACTGGTAAACCTTCTTTCACCTTAGAGTTACCCATGGTTATGTGTGGGTGCGCAGTTACGTATTGGCAACAGAAATCTTCCATTTCTTTTATTGTTTTAGGTTTACGTTCATGAAGGAAAGCAAGGAAAGACTCATTGACAGACGACATGACTTTGTCTCTAAGTATTAAGTCCATAAGTCCTTCATAAGTTTTTTCCGTCTTAGATAGTTCAACCCATCGTGAGAAAGTAATGCGTATTCTTGCAATAAACTCGGAGAATTCAACTCCATTTTCAGGTAACATGTTTTTAAATTGTAGACGATAGCCGTCTTCGTTAAGCTGATATTTCTTTAACAAAGCGGCCCTGACAACCTCATAATTGCTCTTGTCAGGTTCATCCACCATATTTAATATACTTAGAGCTTTACCTGTCAGTATCCCTGATAACTGATAAACATATTTTGCTTTGTCTATGTTATGAGCTGTACATGCTTGTTCAAATCTGTCCAGATAGAACATTATGTCATCACTGGAAGGACTAAATGTTGGTAACTTAATCTTAAAAGTATCATTATTAGCCTTCCCAGAAGATGAACCCTTGTTTGAATCATTACCATTACTCATGCTCGTCAATTTCAATTTCTCCAACTCTAAAGCTAAGAGTTTTTCTTCATGTTCCATTTTTGCTTTCCTCTCATCAGACTCTCTTTGTAACTTCCTTTCTTCAGCTTGAGCCTGCATTTGAAGTCTTTCATTTTCAGCTTCTTTTTCAAGTCTTTTATTTTCAGCTTCTTTTTCAAGTCTTTTATTTTCAGCTTCTTTTTCAAGTCTTTTATTTCAGCTTCTTTTTCAAGTCTTTTATTCTCAGCTTCTTTTTCAAGTCTTTTATTCTCAGCCTCTAGCTGTAGCTTTCTTTCCTCAGCTTCTGATTCCCTTTTTTGTTTTTTTCCATTTCCATTTGGAATCTCTTTTCATCCACCTGCATCTGCAGTTTCTTTTGTTCAGCTTCCATATGCAGTTTCTTTTGTTCAGCTTCCATTGCTTTATCATATCGAGCAGTTGCAAATTCTTCTAACTTATCACCAGTCTTCCCAAGCAATTTACCCTGCTCAATAAAGTGCTCAAATGTAGACATGTTGTCTAACATATGAGTCCAAAACCTGAAATAATTAACTAATTTATTTCAAACCTAAGTGTAACAAGTCTTAATTAAGCACTTGTATATTCACATCACATTATATTATCCCAGTCTCTGTGGGAAACAAGTCTCCAATCAAAGAACTTGTATATGAAATATCAGCACTCAAATCTTGATCATAAGTGCACTTCTCATTCAATAGTGCACGACACTATTCATCATTCATTTATCATCAGTATAGTAGTAACAGTGCATTAGCATAGCCCATTAACTAATTACTATAACTGTAAACAATGACTATGTAAACACATGCAGAATGTAAACATTGAAAATGTAAACAATACAAACAATGTAAACAATAACAATGTAAACAATAACAAAGATCAGCAACAATACAAAAACTTTCGCAGAAATCAACTAAAAATAAAGCAGAAATTAATGAAATATCACAAAAAATGTGACGATATCTGCGATAGAATTAAACAAAATACATGACACCACAGTGTATAAACAAAAATGTTGTATGAAACTAAATTATAGACAAGAGTAGGCTAACAAATACAAACAAATCACAACAAAACTAAAGAATGTGAAATAATAACGAAAACAATATTAAAACATGTCATCACAGCTAACATAAATAGCAACAGAAGTCGCTTAGCAAATTCCAGTATCGGAAATTTGCAAACCCTACAGAAAACGCTCACAATAGACGACCTCTATGACGTGGCATAATCTAACGGAGACACCACCCAACCGAGAACCCGCTGAAATATAAACATATAAATATACAAATAACATATAGACATATAATATATAGAATGAGATGATACACAGAAGACTCAGCAGAAGTATAAGGGCACAGTTTACATACAAACAGGCCACTTAACTTAAAGGCTTCCAATCGTAGAACAGCAGAAAAACGGATGTCAATCAACGTCCTAAAGAGCGAAGCTCCAACGATGATGGCACATCTGAACTGCTTCCACTGCTAACACGATGGTACAAGAGCTTCTGAAATACTGTGTGTTGAGTTGTTTCGGCACTTGACCTTCTAATCCAAAAGTAAGTTGATGGAAATCGGTACTTGGCCTTCTTCAGAAAACAACCCGTTTCAACCGGCACTTGACCTTCTCAAAAAACGACAGCACTGGAACCTTGACAGCAGCAACTTGCTTGACTTGCGTAAAAGATAACAGCAGTCCGAGTTATCCGGCAACATGTAACAACGCCGGGTACTGTCAAATTCTTGTTTCCGTCAAAAGGTTGAAATTTTGACTTTTACCGGGCAACGCCGAGTACTTTGAAAATTTTGAAGATGTTGACTGTATTGAAGAATGTTAATTTCTTGAAGGATGCTGATGAATTCTTGTTGAAAATGAAGTGGGTAAGGGACCCCGTGTTTGCTAGTACCAGAATCAAACCAGCTTATGGCCACCAAATGATGCGTGATGCCATATGATGATGGATGGCATCCGCATGTCTGGTTTTGTGTAGTGTGTAGATGTGTTCAGTCAAAACAATGTTCATGCAACAATAACAGGGCAATCCACATAGGACGTCAGTAAACTCACGACGTATAAAGTCAATGAGTCTTGAAACAGCCGTTGACGTTTTTCTTCATTATTTATTGTGGACGCCACAGTGACAAAATGGTTACGCAAATGTGTAGGCACATCAAACAGTCATTATCACAGCAACATTCAATACAGCAATAGACGGTAGACAGCATTACAATGATGAGTCAGATGCATGTTATATTTCATAGTGCTGTAAATGTAGTCAGGTGGAAAACTCCATCCTTTTCTATAACAGCCAGGAGATAACCAGATGTATGAGATCAGTTCACTCTCCTTAGTTTGACTTCAGCAAGACAGACACGTCTGCCGAAGTATAAATAATGTCCTCAAAAATATCCTCTAGATAATAAAGGTTTTCTAAACCTAGTTCATTTAACAAAGTAGCAAGTAATGGTCCTTGGTACCTGCATCAACCGATGCAGTACAATGCAGCGACATGTGAGCTGGGAAAAAACATCTCGTGACGACGACTTTCGCAGACAGGCTATGAATCGAAATCGCTCACGACCCAAAATCAATAGAGTTAATGAAAATGTTAATTTACCTTGCTTTCAAGAAATACAGAAATATCACGCCTCCCGGCATGTGCAAATACACTAGAGGTATTATCCCGAATAAACGAAATATCCATAAGAGGACTACACATCCCTGACAGAACAAAAATAGCGGAGATCCCCTCTTCAACGAGGCATCTCTTTCGCCATTCCAAATCGCTCACTCCCACTAGTGGTGGGCGGAAACCGATCGACAAAACAACAAGACAAGTCATGCGCAGTCCAGCGCAAAAATGACCACAGCTCAAAAGTTAACTGCATTCGATACTAACGCGAGAAGACAAATGCTTACCGAGAAAAGTGACTATAGATTTCAAGCAGTTGTTGCCCTTGCGTTATAAAACAGATATTGAAATAAAACGATGTTGCGAGAATTTATCACGCAACAGTGTCCCTTCCCGGATTTGTCTGTCCAGATACTTCTTTAGGAGGTTCACGTGATAGATTTTTTCTTTCCCTTTCTTATCTATCTTATAACACTAGTCAACAACCAAAATGTACCAGAAATGAAAATAGCTGATCTTAACTAATTTTGGTGTGCTGAAAACGAAAATGACATTAAAAAATGTTGATTGGCTCTAGTTTTCAAGATATATGCTACTAGTTTATTTAATTACGGTCAATTTATATATATGACGCAACTGTTGTGGGCGATTGCATATTTTTTTCTAATGACCAATAAAAATGTAACTAGAAGTTGATGATGCAATCCTACCTATGATTACATCACCTTTGTGTATAAATATCTTATCTCTGATAAAATTTTGCCATTAGTTAGTGCATTTGTCCTTATCAAAAGTATCGTAGTTAGAAATGCCTAGGACATGTGTGAACAGTGCTAATAATTTCTGTTATATATGTGGTGAGGTGACATTTCTATCACAAAAACGAAATATAACTAAAGTGATTAAGAAGGCGTACAGTTTGTATTTTGGCTGCAGAATAGGAGATCAAGATAAGAGCTGGGCGCCACACATATGCTGCAATACATGTGCAGCACATCTTAAACTGTGGTTTACTGGCAAAAGGCAAGCTATGCATTTTGCAGTCCCAATGATTTGGAGAGACCCCACTGATCATCTCAACAACTGTTACTTTTGCATGGTCCCTCCAATTGGGAAAGGCATATCGAAGAAGAAAAAATGGACTCTGGAATATCCAAACATCCCCTCTGCAACACGTCCAGTACCACATGGCGATGACTTACCAGTTCCCAAAGTGCCAGAATCATTTTCAGCTGCTTCCACTGATGAAGAAGAGGACATTGGTGGTCCTGAACCATCAACCTCAAGCGACCTAGATTTTGAGCAAACTACATCCACTAAACCACACTTAATAACACAAGGTGAATTGAATGATCTTGTAAGAGATCTGAATTTACCGAAAGACAAGGCGGAGCTTTTGGGTTCCAGATTGCAACAGTGGAATCTCCTGGCAGAAGATGTTACAATTTCTGTGCATATGAACCGCCAGAAGCCTCTTATTACATTCTTTTTCAAAGAGGGTGACCTTTCTGCGTGCCACAACATTTCTGGTTTAATGGCAGCCCTCAAAATCAATTACATACCGGAAGAGTGGAGGCTTTTCATTGATTCATCCAAGACGAGTCTTAAAGCTGTTTTGTTGAATAATGGTAATGTGTTACCGTCAATTCCAGTTGGTCACGCAGTTCATATGAAAGAAACTTATGAAAACATTAAGCAGCTTTTGAAGTGTATAAACTACAATCATCATTATTGGTCACTTTGCGGTGACTTAAAAGTGGTCGCTCTTTTGCTTGGACTACAGGGTGGATACACCAAGTACTGTTGCTTTCTCTGTGAGTGGGATAGCCGGGCACGAAATGACCATTACATCAGAAGTCATTGGCCAATCAGGCAGTCATTGCAGCCTGGCAGTAAGAACGTTGGGAACCCAGCACTTGTCGACACCAGCAAGATTTTGTTGCCACCCTTGCACATTAAGCTGGGTCTCATGAAAAACTTTGTCAAGGCAATGGAGAAAACAGATGAGGCTTTCAAATACCTCATCAGAAAATTTCCAAGACTAACTGTAGCTAAAATAAGAGGGAGTATTTGTTGTTCCGCAAATTCGAAAACTTCTTCATGATGACGAGTTTCTTTGCGTGTTGCATGGCAAGAAAAAAGCAGCATGTTAGCACTTAAGTCAGTGGTGGACAATTTTCTTGGAAACAACAGATCTGATAATTACAATGAAATTGTAGAAAATCTCCTTCTGAAGTATAAGAGTCTTGGCTGCAACATGTCTTTGAAAATTCATTTTCTGGATTCTCATCTGGATTTCTTTACGTCAAACTGTGGAGCGGTCAGTGATGAGCGTGGTGAACGATTTCACCAGGACATTGCTGCTATGGAGATAAGGTATCACGGCAATTGGAGCCCTTCAATGCTTGCTGATTACTGTTGGACTGTGACAAGAGACACCTCATCGATTGACTACAAGAAGCAAGCAAAGAGAGCTCGAACAGCGACTGAATAATGACGGAATGGGTTCAAATGTGCCTTTTTAAAACATGATATGTGAACTTTAAATAATGTTTTTATTTGTTCTGTCATTTTATGTTGAAATATCAATTAATTGAGTATGTAACCACAATTTTTATAATGCTAAAGTAGAAAGACTAGCTGTTCACCCCAGAGAATTAAACAAGCATACATTATTTGTATTACTGTAATGTAAATTCATCATTTAAAAAAAACCAGAGCCAATTGGTGAATTTCATTATGATATTTGAAATCAGCATGTCAAAATCAATAAGAAATGGTATATTTAATTTCTGGTACAAATAACTTTTGAAAATTTGTTGACTAGTGTAATTAGTTCTAGACACCTTCTCTAGAACCGTGTAAAGACCTTGCCATCCAATTTGCAATTTGTTACTGCTGCCGGGTAGTAGAAGAAGCCCCTGCTCTCCCACAGCTAGTTCCTTATCCTTCGCTTTCTTATTATAGTATGCAGCATGTTTCTTCCTGGCTTGTCTTAAATTATCATTAGCGAGTTTCCAGCCAGTTTTGAGACGAGTGGTCAGCTCTTTCACATACTGATAGGATGAGGTAAAAGTCTCTTCTGCCTTCTCATCTGTCCACGTCCTCAATAAGGCTTCCAATGGTCCTTTGATTGGTCTGCCAAAAAGCAGAGTGGCCGGTGCCATTCCGGTCGAATTATGTGGAACTTCCCGATAAGCAAACAACGCAGCGGGTAAGTATTGATCCCACGTATCAGGTTTTTCATGGGCCAGCTTTCACAGGATAGAAATGAGTGTCCCGTTGAACCTTTCTACCTGGCCGTTCCCTTGGGGTGATACGGACTACAGTGAAAGTGCTTGGCTTGGAATATCCTGAAAACATCTTCCGTTAGTCTCCCCTTGAACTGGGAGCCGTTATCAGTCAAGATTTGGTGAGGGAAACCTAACCTCGTGAATATTGTAAGTAATGCCTCTGCCACATGCTTCGAGTCGATTGATGACAGGGCTTCCGCTTCTCCCCACATAGAACAAGTGTCCACCAGAGTAAGGATGTAACTGTTCCTCCTGTTGGTACGTGTGAGAGGTCCCACAATATCCGCTGCAACCCTTTCGAAAGGGGTTCCCACTATGGGCATCTCCCCTAAGGTTGCAGGAGTAGTCCAATGTTTTGGAGCTACCTTTTGGCATTCTGGACAGGATTTGACATCTTTTTATATATTCCGTTATCCCTGGCCAGAAGTAATGACAAGCTATACGCTGTCCTAAGGCGCTGATCCCCATATGACCACTGAAGGGAATCGCATGTCCTAATTCCATCACTTTCTCCCTATATGAAGTTGGAAGCACCAGCTGTCCGTGACCATTGGATCCAGTTCCAGCCTTCCTATAGATCAGTTTATTTTTCATATAGTAGTCTCCTTTGTTTGGAGCTGTATGGCATTTAGGCAATTTCTTAAAACTCGTCGTGAGTGACCTATCCTCAGCCTGTGCCTTCCTCATCTCCTCTGGATGAGTATTTATTGGATTTTTTTCCTCCTTCCTTGACTGTGACCTGGTCTGTACTGTTGCCATGATCACAGGTCTTTTGGGATTTCCCAAGAAGACGTACCTACACCCCAATATCAGAGGGTAGATTGGTTCGTTTATCACTGCTGCTCTAATCACTCCTTCCACATAGCGAGTTTTTACACTTATTCGGGCAATGGGAAGTATCATGGTTGCTACGTCCTTGGTTGCCCCTTGGATCTCCACTGTTTCCGTGGTGTATTGATCTGGGTTTACCAGGTGAGAGCTCAAGACTGAGTCAAAATCCAATCCTGTATCATAAAGGCACCTAATGGTGGCCCCATAGCATACAACATCGTCACAAACTGGGGGGTGATAAGGTTCCTGCTGTCCAGTAGGTTTCTCCTTTAATCCCTTGTTCCCCGTGTTCATTGCAGCGAAGTGAGGAGGTTTCTTGTTACAGACTTTGATGTCATGAGTGTTCCTCTTACACCATTTACACCATTTCTTTTCTTGGTTGAAAGGTTTTCTTTCATTAAATTGTGGGTTCCTATCACGTTGATCATACGTTGGCCTATCATAGTTGGGTTTACCTTTGTTGAATTTGTCCCTATGATCAAATTTATTTTGGTTTTGGGGGGCTTTATTATGGTCTAATTGCTTCTTCTTCATGCCTGCTATCTCGGATTAGGCTGCCTGATATCGTTCAGCCACATTTAAGATCTCCCCCAGTCTCTCAGCACCCTGTTCCGTGAGAATTTTTCTCAGGTCTGGAGCCATGGACTCTCTTACCTGCTCCATCATAATCATTTCCCTTAAATCTTGGGTTTTCCCCAGAGCAGTCCATTTCTCCAGGTATGTCTCCAGGCGTGCAGAGAACTGGTGATAAGTCTCCCCAGTAAGCAGTTTAGCATTTCTAAATTTCTTTCGATAAAATTCACTATTTTTCTCATACCTAACCAGGACAGCCTGCTTAAGAATGTCATAGTTGTCCTGGTCGTCCTTACTCAGCTTAGAAAATACCTCATACGAGGTTCCCCTAAGTACCTGGGATACTTTCAGACTCCATTTTTCTTTTTCCAACCCATAGGTTGAAGCTAGTCTTTCAAATCTATTTAAAAAAAGACTCTATGTCATCATCTTTTTCGACAAAAGGGTCTAAATGAAACCCCATGGCTGAGTTAGAGGCCACCTGGCTTGCAGCAGAGTCGGAGGTGGATGGGATGTTACCATTTTCAGGAGCATGGCCTTGTAACTCCAACTCCATTAGTCGTAACTCATGTTCTCGCTGTAATCGTTTTTCCTACTTTTCAGCCTCCATTTGTAATCGTTTTTCCTCCTTTTCAGCCTCCAATCTCTTAACCTCAGCCTCCAATTTCTTCTCCTCCAACTGCAGCCTTTTAATTTCAGCCTCCCTCTCAGCCTCTAATTTCTTAGTCTCCCTAGCATCTTCTAATTGTAGCTGTAATTTCCTCTCTTCAGCTAACCTATCAGCCTCTAATTTCCTCTCTTCAGCTAACCTATCAGCCTCTAATTTCCTCTCTTCAGCTAACCTCCTATCTTCTCTTTGAATAAATATATCAACTTTTGCTGTTACATATGCAACTAGACCTTGCCCGTCCATCCCCATGTCCTTCGCAGCCTGCACAGCAGCAGATCTGAATTTGGCCAAGTCTGCCATCTTGTTGCTAATACAAAATATTATTAAACTAAATTAAAATGTACAACAAATCTCTAACTAATACAATAACAATGGGCAATGATTGTTCACTTAACTCTCTACATTTATTTAATTTTACAATTTTGAAATCCCGGAGCGAGCGTCCCAATATATGTGGTGGGTTTAGATGTTACAAAGTTAAGTATTAATTGTCTACAGATGTGAGGTCAGCTATGCAAGCCCCTGAGTCTAATTGTTGATGAAGATGTTCTCAGGGTACCTGACTGGTACCACCCTACGACCTCAATCTGCTATATATTTTATCCTAATTAGGTGTACTGGTGTATGGTTGTTATCTAGCTAGGTGTCTAGGGTATTATGCAATGTAATGTTAATAAAATGACAACAACTATACTTATAACTCAATGAAAAGTAATTGAACAAGTCACTGGGTAAATTTTGAATAATAATCTTTTTACAATTTAATTTCCTCTATCTCAATTGCTTGGACACAGGAATGTTGAAAACTCAAAATTATAATGCACTGTATTTACAGAAAAGTAATTTAAACGACAACTGTGTCTGTTATTATTATTATTATCTAATGTCAATAACTATGAGTGTTCGGATGAATCACTGACTCCTACGACTAGACACGCTTCTGAAGAACGACTTTTCTCATCAGGTCAAGAATACTGATTGATATATAAAAGTGATGGAGAGTAAGTTAACTGAACTAACACCAGCCCCTGAACAATGGGCTTATCTGTATTATTTGGAACACTGTGAGGTATTTCTCCCAGCCACCTTTTTCACATCTGCAATCTTCTGAACACTGCTTTAGAACTCGTTTTGAATGTAAGGCAAACAGGTAGTTTCTGCCTCGAGCTGCAGAGTCAGTCGTACATATATATTTCTCTGTGGCTCACTGATATTTCACGACAGAACCCGCATCAATGAAATATTTCACAATAAGTATGTTACTGGCAATCAATGGTCACACACAGATCACCCACTGATACAGGACAGCGAAGGCAATGGCCAGAATTCCTTCCGTCTGCTGATAACACTACTTATGTATTGTTTTAGTTACAAGTGGCACCCAATGCTGGCTTCAAATCGTTTTACCTCAGCCAGTCGGATTATGTTATGCCCTCTTGCTTCTTTTTCAAAAATAAATTACACTTTCAAATCTTGGAACACCTCCCCCCTCCCAAGACATGGCAAACTGAGTGAGGATGTCCCTGTGTTCGTCTTTCTGTCTTTTCTGTTCAATATTTCGGTTATTTTCTAAACGTTTTTAATTATGAAAGGCAATTATTGATCAGGCGGCTGTCTGTTATGTAGTCTTTATATTTTTATTCTTCTCTTTATCATATTTGCTATTATTGCTTTTCCTCTTCATTTATTCAAATAACATACTTTTTATGCTACGGTAAGATAACTTTATGAGTACTATGGTATGCTAATAAACAAGTCTTATCAGTGTATTTATCAACTGTCCTTTCTTTCCTTTATTTATTTAATTACAAGGCTTCATCTATGTTTATTTGCCACCATGGCTTTATCCTTCTCAATTTGGTTAATAAGTTTCACTTTTGCCCCCTTTCCCCTACACAGTAGTGGTATTTTCAAATTTCCAAGTTAGTCGTAAATGTTTTCCTTTTCTATAAATTCACCATCTTCCCCCCCCCCCCCTATCGTTCTTATTCAAAATGAAGCAACGCGTCTGCATTTCGTCAGAAAATACAACCACTAGGCAGGAAATGCGGGCTTATCTGTGTGTTTTTCACTACAGTCTCCCGATCTAAGTGTTTATACATTTTAAACTGTGCTACTAGAGAACGGGGTATGCAGGTGTTTTTGCGTCGTTTTTTTTGTCAAATATGCTAAAGGCAATGTCACGCGCAGTTCGCGATTCAAAAACCAACGCTTGTCAATGGTTGCATTTTTCTGTCTCTCCTTTCCCCTCCTCCGTTTCTTTCTTCTCTCACTCTTTCTTGGAACGAATACGCCTTGGCGTTGTCAAAATGTTATAGTTAATTTCAAGGACGTATTATGAAATGCTAGTACTGTTTAGAGAGAGAGAGAGAGAGAGAGAGAGAGAGGGTACCATTCACTTTGCGTTAAGGCTTGTCAAAACCAATACGACTGCGGGCGAGGGTGACGATGCTGAACACAAATCCCCTATTTTATCTCTATAATATTTTGACTTTATAAACAATAGTATTTTATCTATTTGATCGGGGTATCAGGGATCTTATCACACTGTATCCCATCCAACAAACACTGTGAGCAGTTTCTGAAGCGAAAGTCGATGATGATAACAGCTAGCGATCAGATAGCAGATATCAAAAATATACTGTGACAGACTTTTATAATTTCATTGGAAGATTCATCCAAGATTTTGTTTTTACTATTATTTATTTTAATTTGTAAATATAAATAATCATACATTTTACCATCTTCCAATACCCATTTCTCATTTCAAGGCTAGATAGATGTACATAAATAAATTATGAAATTGTACTCATTTGACTTGTTAAATTTTTAACTGTTAAATTTTGAATTACTTTTTCTAATTTAATCATATTATCACATGTTACTAAAGCGAAGGTGGCACAGTATACTTCTGAAGCCTAAATCTATTGTCCAGCTCAGAGTATTCACAGCCGTAACTCAATTTTGATACCAGTGCACTTCTCTGGCACTGGGACTTCATACTTTCTGGAGAGAGATTCTACTTCTTCTCTACCGCTATCATTACACCAGAAAAACCTTTTGCTACAGTTGTGAATTTCATTGCAGACTTTGTTCAACTATTATTCTCAAAGTGGCTATCTGGTCTGTACAGGATCTGTTTTGTCGAAAACCTGCTTGTTCATCTCTCAGTTTCTTGTCTATGGACTCTTAACCTCTCGGGGATACTCCTATTTAATACTTTTCCTGGCACTGATAGTAACATTATTTCTCTATAATTTGTGCACTCTTGTAAATTTCCCTTCTTAGGCAACTTAACCAGATATCCTTCCTTCCATTCTGCTGGTATCTCTTCCTTTTCCCAGACTTTACCAAGTAATGTATATAACATCTCTGTAGCCGTGTCGATATCTGCTTTGATGGCCTCTGCTGGAATGCCATCAGGTCCAGACGCGTTTCCATCTCTTACAAGCTTTATGGCTTTCTTTATTTCTTCCTTCGTTGGTGTATCACCGTTAATTTGTAGCTCTTCTTCTGCTGGCTGGATGTCCGGCATGTTTTGTGGAGCTGGTCTATTGAGAAGGTCCTCAAAATATTCTGTCCACCTCTTCATTTGCTCTTGTATATTGCTGAGCAGTTTTCCATTCTTGTCTTTTATGAGGCAACTTGTTTGCTTATATTTCCCTGTCAGCTTCTTTGTTCTGTTATACAGTTCTCTCATATTTCCTTTGGCTGCAGCATCTTCTGCCTCTCTTGCCAACTCTTCAATATACTTCCTCTTGTCTCTTTTGATACTTCTTTTTACTTCTTTGTTTGCTTCTGTGTACACTTCTTGGGCCTTGACTTTGGAACTTCTGGTTTTGCATGTGTTTAAATCTGCTTTCTTGTTTTTTCTGTCTTATCTTATTGATGGTTTCTGTTGTTATCCATGCTTTTTGTTGTCGTTCACTTTTCCCCTGTATTTCTTCCCATGTCTCATTCCATTCCGTTTTGATTTGCTGCCAATAGTCTTCTGTATTCTCTACATCTTCCAGCTGTTTGAGCACTTGGAATTTGTTGGATATTGTGACCGCAAATTTGTCTCTTGTTTCTTGATTTCTTAGATGTCCTACATTAAATTGTTGTCTATAATTTTGCATTGTTGCATATCTTTTGAGTTTCATTTTTACTTTGGCTATCAGAAGGTGGTGATCTGATGCCACATCTGCTCCTCTATATACCTTTACATCCTGCAATGATGATCTAAACTTCTTGTTTATGCATATATGATCAATCCGATTTTCTGTTCTATGGTCTGGTGATATCCATGTTGCCTTGTGTATTCTCTTATGTGAAAACATGCTTCCTTCTATAGCCAGTTGATTTGAAGCACAGAAGTTTGAGAATAGTTCCCCATTTTCATTCTTTATTTCTAGCCCATGTGTTCCCATGACTTCTTGAAAGTCGGTATTGAAAGTACCTATCTTTGCATTCATGTCACCCATCAAAATTGTGATGTCTCTTCTTTTTACTTTTTCTATAATTTCCTGTAGTCTAGTATAACATGCTTCTCTCACAGTCTTCTTTGTCATTAGTTGGTTCATAACACTGGATGACATTTACATTTATTTTCTTTTTAGCTGTTTTAAAAGTAGCTGTTATTATTCTGGGTCCAACTGCTTCCCATTCATTGAGTGCTTTCTGTGCTTCTTTAGATAACATAAGAGCTACCCCTTTACTGTGGTGTGAACTTTCATCTTCCTGTCTTGAGGACACCACCAATTCACCTGTGATGAGTTTCTTCATGTCTACCCACTTCCACTTTGTTTCACACAGGCCCTGAACCTCGATTTTATATTCCCTCATTTCTGCTGCTACTTGTGCCACTTTCCCTTGTTCGATTAATGTCCGAACATTCCAGGTGCCAAACCTGGAAGTTCTCCTAGAAGAAAGAAGGTTAGTCAGTAACACATACTTTTTTCGGCTTTCTCTGTGTTGCATCATACGCCTCCCTGCGAGAGGACCTTCCCCTGTCTTGGATGGTGTGTTTTATTTTATTTTATTGGCTTGTCCATGTTTGTTGAAGTTTTTTGTGGTTTAAATTTTTTACAGGATGGGGTAACCAGCCCCATGCCCAACCCTGCTTAGTCGCTTTCTACGACATGCTTGGCAGGGAACAGTGTTACTATTCTTTGCTCCCCTTTCAGGCCTCGGTAACACACGGGTGTTATCCATATATATATATATATATATATATATATATATATATATATATATATATATATATATATATATATATATATATATATATATATATATATATATATATATATATATGTATATATATATGAGTGTGTGTAACTGTATGTATGTATATATATATGAGTGTGTGTGAGTGTATGTATGTATGTATGTATATATATATATATATATATATATATATATATATATATATATATATATATATATATATATATATATATATATATATATATATATATATATATATATATATATATATATGCGTGTGTGTCTGTGTGCGTGTGAACGATATGACAAATTATTCATCAATGACAATTAGCCATCCACTTTTATTATGTGAAATAGAATACAAGGAACATTATTTGTGTGTAATTTATTTAGTGCATTTGGCAGCAGCAACAAAAACAGTAGTAATTAAAACTGCATCTGTCTTTACTTGTTACCATTTAGGTCTAACTTTGTCACGGATTGCCTCCCTTGCTTTGCAGTAGTGGTCCAACTGTGGTCAAAACTCAAGAGTATCTAAATGGGTCGTCAAAGGTGTCTACCTTCGCACAAGATTACTCTTGGCAGAGTTGTAGATAGAAGGTTAATGACGCTTCTACCTTCACAAGATAATACAGAAGAACAGTACTGTTTAGCGCTGAACATTTGTTAAATTATATTTGTCCGTCGTCTTTTGTGAAGGATTTAAGCAATGGTTTTTAGCCCGTTCAAGCCCCCAGCTGTGTTAATTCAGCAAATTTTCTCTTATATTTGTATAGCTCTGTTTAGAGGTGAATATATATATATATATATATATATATATATATATATATATATATATATATATATATATATATATATATATATATATAAAGGGTAAAGGAACCCGTTACACGCCCATTGAGGCATATTGGGAATATGGTGTTAGGCCCATATTATCTTGACCGTCGGCACACGAGGGGTGATGTGGTCGGCATCACGCCGGCCGCCTTAACCTTCCCAGAGTAGCTCTGGTACCCATTTGGGGCTGGGTCGACCCAGGAGCCGTTTGTGGCCTAAAAAATTTTCCGCCTCATCTGGGGATCGAACCATAGACCACTGCGCTAGGAAGCCAGTGCACTAACCACTATGCTACCGCGGCTCCTATATATATATATATATATATATATATATATATATATATATATATATATATATATATATATATATATATATATATATATATATATATATATATATATATATATATATATATATATATATATATATATATATATAACATATTTTAGCTCATCCGCTTGCTTTCATACATATAAAAACTGAATAGACTATGATTGTTTAGTTTTAAAACAACATGTAAAAAATTTAATAATGAATTAGTCTTTTACAGTTAAAATAAGGAGGGAATGATGAATTTTGCTGTAAATAAAAGTTTTCGTCATGGAGACGTAGGTGAGGATTGATCAAAGTCCGTTGCCTTAGCCTTTTGTTTACAAGAAAACTAACTAGGTGAGTCCTGTCGCCGTGGTTTTCGTCACTTCTTGGTGATGAGTGCACTTCTCTAACACCAGTGGCGTAGTAACTTCAGTACTTCGAACCGTCTGACAGCTTGTAACCACAAGTAGTCTTGTACCACGAACTTTTTAAACAAAATATAAAACAAATTTCTCTGCTAAATACATTTGTGGGCGGCCAATTAACAGGCGCATTCTCGCGTCCACTCACCAATGTTAATCTCTCAGAAGAATTAAATTCCAGAGTACACAGTGTAGCTCAGGGAAGATGAATAAAATTCACCATATTCCTCTGGGTATTAACTGGGAAAATGTGTCTTGACAGCGCGAACAATGAGTTGCCTGAGTTACAATTAAAAAAGTGCATTTATCTCACAAAATATTATATACTTTAGGCACATGTGATGTAATCATCAGTCATCACTGCTCTATTCGGAGTCTGGGGTCACCTCTGCTGTCAGTGTTCCGCACGACTAGCTAGAAGAAATCACCAGCGCTTGCTGTAGTGGTTTATTAATATACTAGTTTCATATGTTGAGGTTGCCAGCGTCAGGAAACTTAGCAAGAAACATGTTAATTCACATTTGTAAAATAATTGTTACACTTACCCCAAAGTTTTGGGAATATACAATCTCCTCGTGCAGGTTAGGATGAACCCGAGCAATATAGGGTAAATGATCTCGAACCACTTGGTCTGGAAATTTTAAATCCCTTTTATGACGGGTGAATCTGCGAAACACTTGATCTGGGAAAGTTTCTCTTATGATGGGTGATCCAATTCCTAGGTTTCCAGTCTTCGTATTTTAAGTCCTGGTCACTTAAATTTTTCAGTCTCTGTATTTATAAAGGCGGGCTTACTTTTTAAGGTTTTAAGTTTCTCAAATATATCGATCTGTCACTTATAATATAGGAATTCTAAGTCCGATGTCTCACTGGCTTCTGTGAGTCTCTCATATGACGTGCGCTGCAGTCTCTCTGGTCTGTGTCTCTGATTTCACTACATTATATGTGCAGTTCTCATTTCACATCACAGATGGTGCTTCCATCGGATGTTCCAATAGGATCCGTGGTTTATTCCGGCTTCTCACTTTAATCCAATCGTAACCTATTTTGCACTATGTGGGTTGGGGTGTTTTAATTCATAATCTCCCCCGCGTGGTTTAAAATGTTAAATTTAATATTCCAACGTGTGACCTCTTTCAAATCATGCCGTAATATTTCAGGTGGCCTATTGTGAAACCTCACAAAGCAAATCTGTGCACTGATTACCTGTCCAGATGCTTTACTGGCAATATAGACTCGCCAGACAGATTTATCTGTAATAAAGATACGGACAGGGGCAAGCGGATGCGATAATATAATTATCACTTGTGCGTGTGACTCCCCCAGACTGATTTATCAGACGGACAAAATTGGCTTCCTTAGAACCGATCGTGCACGACCAGCCTGTATCAATAGAGGATCCTCGCCATCAAAGGTTGGCGAGGCGACTCACAGAGATAAACGTTTTACCGCTGACTGGTTATAATGACTGGGTATTGTTACAATAATACCCCAGTTCACCTGGCGGAACGTAAATAAGTCTGAGGATTGGTCACAGTAAAAGAATGTAAAGGCAATAAATATGCCAAATAATAGGATGATGAATGAGGAAAATGAAGAAAAAGAGATGATACTGCCGGAGGGCTGAAGGTGTGAGAGATCACACAAAAGAGCATGTTCAGGCGTTCTGTGACAAACTTGAAAAAACTTGAAAAAGAGGAACGAAGCAAAAAATGACTTTTGAATGCGCAAACCAAGAAGACGGCAAATAAAAGCAACAACAAAATCCAGTAAAAACTAAGAGAAGGTATATAAGAAAGAATTAGAGGAAGTGGCTGAGAAGAATAAAGTATGACATAGAAGAAGAGAAGGCACAAAGAACAAGAGAAGGCAAAGTATGACAATAATATAAATAATAGAAAGTTATAGAAGGTTAAAGAAAAGAGAATATAAAATAAACAAAAAATAACTGTTGCGTGCATATTTTGACGCACATATTACAAAAATCGATATGGCTATTTAATATGGGGAAAATATAGACATTCATTCATTTGTGTATGAAAATGCTGTCTATGGTAAAAGCGAGAGAATCCATGTTTGATTCACACTTTTGATTATAGGAGTAATCGTTCTGGATATTGATCCAGCGCAAGGATATTGCGCTTACGTTTGTACTTATTTTTTAGGGCCAGAAAATATATTAATTTGCTTATTGTGTTTATGGCCTGAATTCATATGTATTACATATTATTAGTACAAGTAGAATCAGTCCTATATTGTATATTTTGGATGGGTAGGAGGGACTAGATTCTTGTTATTCCGGTCTAGCGGAAGTATGAGTTGTCTTGTCAAGTCGTGAGGAGTTCCGATGTACCGTGATAATGGCGGGTACGCATTTTTCAAAGGGCTGGTAGATTCTTAAGGAAATATGATTCAGGAAGTGGTTTTCTTCTAAAGGAGATGGTATCTCTACTATAGTTTATGTTAGAGACTCTCCTAAGGTACGGTACAATGTATAATTCGGACTCCATGTATTGCCAGACCCTATTTTGATGATCTCATGTCGATTCGACCTAGATGGAACATTGTGCTTCGTATCGCTAGGGTCGTGTTTTGTATCGACACAGATGACAGACTTTCCTACAGCGGTTATGGCTACGTGAATTAACCTGATCACCGTAGAGCTGTATGGAAACATTTATGAAATCATTTATATACCCATTATAAATTAACTCTGGCTTATATTCTCCTTCCTATGAATGAGTGAACGACAACTCAGGGAGGCAGCCATGTTAGATTTCGGTCATCATATGTTTTGATCACTGCCAAGAGAACAGATTATTTATCCTATTATCGGACAGTGACCGGGAGATCTCAATCTTGCTAGAAACCCCCTTTCGTGGTTTCATAATATATACTACAAACTATGGACGTCAAGTAACTTTAGTTATTTATCGATCTGCCTTCACTGACGCGTTTAGTCAGATAGGGGGATGCGGCCATAATATATCATGACATTGAACTTTTGATGTACTGCCCATTATTTCTGAATGTGTCATGACTTCAGATCTGCTATGTATACCTACAAATTGATATGTCAACATACCATGATGTACTCGTATGTCCCAGTGTGTACGTCTGAATAAATTGAGTAAAGAAAGATTCCAGCAGTCTGCATTGGTGCCTTGTAGACACAAGTGTATGAGTGGTTATATTGGTCAGCACACGAACAGTACACCATTCGCGGTAATCACACTCTACACTTCTACTTCATACATACACCATCCTGCGTCGGTTGAAGTGACCAAGTTTAGGGCCTGCTTCCCCTGGAGCCTTTGCCTTCCCTAACTCAGGACTAGGGTGAGTTACCCATTTACAGCTGGGTAGACTGGAGCATGCCTGATCTCAACAACACACCACTCTTCCTTACAGAGCATACAGACTGACACTTTACAGAGTGGAAAGAAGAAAAGAAACTTTACAGTGGTGGCCAGTGTGGTGTTTACAGTGGCGAGCCAGATTCCTGGGTCCAGCTTACGCAGTTTTGTGTTGAGAATCACAGTTTACAGCTGAAAGAACATTTGTTTGAACACATCAACACCAGTAGGACAGCTATACAGTCGATGTCAGCTTGACCTGTATTACCGATAGGATGCTGTATCTAGGTCAGCGCTTGTTGACAGTTTTTCGCTGTACAGACAGTATTACACAGGACAGTGGTATCAAGTGTAGAAAATATCTGGAGCAGTATTGTTGACATTTCTCAACGTACAGAAGAATCACAGTGTTGTTGAACATAAAGTGCATAGTTCATCGTTGGATCTTCATATGCTCAACAGAGAAAAATTGACAGTGTAATAGTTTAAAATTAAATCTATTACTGAATAAAGTGGCAAGTTATTAGTATTAAAATAAACTGTGCCTGCTTTACAACACCATACCTGCAACACATTCCATTCATGACATAAATTATATTGTATGCTATATGCTATTTATGCTTACATGTTATTTTGTTATTTGTTATGTATTAAATTAGTTTATGTTCTGTGTGACTAGTACAAGGTATGCCGAGTGACATTGGTCTGGACTAGTATTCTATAGGTACACATTTTCTTAATTGGAAATTTGTTAGCAACAATTTGCTGCTATTTCTGTTAGTTGTGATGAGGTGTTCTTTTCTTTGTTGTTTTTGGTAATAATTTTGTGTTCCTTAGTTTTGTTTGATTTGTTTGTATAATTGTAGGTCTCATCTTTTCTTTCATTTCAGTTTTTTACACCCTTATGTTTATACACTGTGGCGTTATTTGTCTTGTTATATTATGGCAGTTATCATCACGGTTTCTGTGATCATTTTTTTCATTTCTCCTATTTAATTTAATTTGATATCTGCAAATGTGTTCATATTGTCTTTTCTTGTTTGTCCTTTGTAATGTCTTTAGTTGACATATGACGTATAGTGGTATACACTGATAGTATAGTACAGATCAGTACTTTATGATTGTTATTGTTATAAAACAAAATGTACAAGACCTTTGTAAGGCTTGTCTCCCAAAGTGATTGGTAAAGGGAAATATTTTTTCCACAGGTACTCAAGTGATCTTTGATTACATTGAGGTATACAAGACCTTTGTAAGGCTTGTCCCCACAGTATTTGAGATACAGTTACTGTTGTCCACAGGTACTCAAGTTATCATTGGTTATTATAAACCATACAAGTTTGGACTAAGACTAAGTCTATGGTATAGACTTGTCTCCCATTAAAACGAAATAGGGTAATTTATTTACTTTTTCAGGTTTCTGATTTAAGAAGACAATATGTCTACATTAGATTATTTCATTGCACAAGGAAAATCTCTTGATAAGACTGGAAAAGACTTAGAACAATGGGCTGTTGCTCAATATGACAAAGCATTAGCTGCAGAAGAGAAAAAAAACTGCTGCTGCTGTTGAAGAAAGAAAAGCTGCTGCTGAGGAAAAAAAAGCTGCGGCTGAGGAGAGAAAACTTCAAATAGAAGAAAACAAAGCTCTGGCTGAAGAAAAAAGATTAGAAAGAGAAGCTGCTGCTGAAGAAAAAAAAGCTCTGGCTGAAGAAAAAAGATTAGAAAAAGAAGCTGATACTGCTGCTGAACTAAAGAAATTGCAGATGCAAATGGAGGAAAGGAGATTTGAGGCAGAACAGAAGAAATTAGAAGCTGATGCAGAGCAGAAAAAATTAGAAGTTGCTGCAGAACAGAAAAAATTAGAAGTTGCTGCAGAACAGAAAAAATTAGAAGTTGCTGCTGCTGCAGAACAGAAAAAATTAGAAGTTGCTGCTGCTGCAGAACAGAAAAAATTAGAAGTTGCTGCTGCTGCAGAACAGAAAAAATTAGAAGCTGCTGCAGAACAGAGAAGATTAGATAGAGAAGCTGAAGAGAGAAAAGCAATAAGAGAACATGAGTTTGAATTAGAGAAATTAAAATTGACATGTATGAGTAATGTTAATCAGGCATCTGGTGGTAATGGTAAACCCTTTGTGTACAAGGTCAAGGTACCAGCGTTTAACCCTACCAGTGATGACATAACATTTTGGCTTTCTAGATTTGAACGGGCTTGTCGATCTCATAATGTTGACAAATCACAGTATGTGAATCAGTTGTCTGAAAATCTAAAAGGGGAGTCCCTAAGTAAGTTATATTTTGTTGAAGAGGCCGACAAAGATAATTATGATGCTGTTAGGGCAGCTTTGATAAAGAGATATCAGCTGTCTGAGGAAGGTTACTGTCTTTTGTTTAAAACAATGAGACCTGAGGTAGGTGTAGAATTCTCAGATTTCATCTCAAAAGCACGAATTACACTTTCACGATGGATTGAATTATCCAAAACAGAGAAAACATTTGATGGTCTTACGGATTTATTGCTAAGAGACAAGGTCATGTCTTCTGTAAATAAATCATTCCTAGAGTTCTTACATGAGCGTAAACCTGGTACAATAAAGCAAATGGAAGAATATTGTGACCAGTATGCCACGGCACACCCTGACATGATTCTTAGTAACTCTAACATTAAAGAGAATATGCCAGTTGCTTCGGCAACAGAGTATAATCAGAATTACTCACATAAATTCCAAGGAGCTAAAAATAAATTTGATAAAAAGGTTAATTGGAATAAGTATCAAAATCAAGATAACCACTCAAATCAGGGTTCTTCTTCGAAGAACTGGAATCGGGCTGATAGTCCTCGACACGCGAGAGGTACCCATAATGTTAGAAATTCTCGAAAAGGGAGTAGCTATAGGAACTACCCAAGTGCTTCATGGAGACAACAGAAACAATATTACAGGGATACTCAATATAACGAGCGTGATGATTATGATCATGAATATTATGATTCAAACCCAAATAGGGGTTATAACAGAGGCAATAATAATTATAGAGACAATTATAACCGAGGTAGATCACAACACAAAAGACATGGTAAATCTTATTACCAGGCTAACTCTGCACAACAGGAGTTCCACGACACCGATAATCAGAATAATGATAAAAAAGACTCCAACAGTGTAGCAAATTCCGCTTTCGATTTTGCTAGAGCATCTGAGTGTTCGCAATGCAAAACATTATTCGATCCAACCACAGTGTCTACTTTAAGCTGCGGTCACCCGCTTCCCGCTCTCCATGCGTCAAGTGCGCTTTTTCTTCGGGGGTGCGGGAGTGAGGCAATCACTCGTAAATCCTTCTCGAGCTACAGGCAATATAGTCAAATGTGTAACATTTGGTGGCACATGGGAGAAGTACTCCACTGCCATTATCAATATTGCTACGCCTTTCTTTACAGGAGAGGTGCAAGCATGTCTCTTGCCGAATCCGATCGCTGATCTTATCATCGGTCGCATTCATGGAGTGAAAGAATGCACTCCACAGCAAATTTCTAATTGGGAAAATGTTAATATGCAACAATCTTCACATTCTGAAGATAATGATGCGCAGATCCAAGATGATCCCTTGGAGATTTCCCACGATTCCTTTATCAAACAGCAGGAAGATGATCCTACTCTAAAGAAATACTGTTTTACTCTGGCCATCAAAAGGTGACCCGAATAAAGGATACTAACTCGTAGCTAAAATCGTAAATCAATCCTTGGATTAACCCGCCGGGGGGCTGCGGGCCACGCACCGGGACTATCCGGGGACGACTGCGCAGTCGAGCCGAAACGTAAAACGCGGTGGTCCGGACCACCTCCGTTTCATCTCAACCCCCCGGGCCCAGGCCCCAGCCGCCCCCCCCCCGGTGGTCCCCTACCTGTCTCCCCCCCTCATGGTCTTGTGTACGCTGCCCC
>JAMPIV010017649.1:0-47424 GCA_024509875.1 Oreohelix idahoensis | reverse complement strand
GCAAAAAACATCTTCCCCCCCCGCAGTACCTTCTCTCCCACAGCCAAATTTCTGTCTTTCGCCTTCCTGTTATAATAGGCAGCATGTTTCTTCCTGGCTTGTTTCAAATTTTCATTGGCAAGTTTCCAGCCAGTTTTTAACCGAGTGGTCAGCTCATTCACATATTTGTATGAAGATGTAATGTTTTCCTCTGCCTTTTCATCAGTCCACGTTCTTAACAAAGCTACATATGGACCTTTAATTGTGTGGACCTATTTGTCCATGCACCGGTATGGTCTCTTCCACTCGAAGCTTTATAGTGATGATTTTTCCTCCCAGAATTATCATTCACAAAACGACCGCTACCAATTTTTCTTTTCCTGGGGTTTCCTCCCCACTTAAAATTCTTGATGAGAGATTTCCTCTCTACATCCTCTTCCTCCAGTTTGTTTAAGTCCGATTGAGGGATTTTCGGCTTATCCTGGGGTAAGACATCTTTTTGCACTCTCCGCATAGTGGCCATTGTAAAACAGTTAAGTGAAGCTTGTCCGTGAAAAGGGGCTTCCCATTCCATTTGGTCCACTTTATCAAATCTATTTTTCTTTTTATTATCAGGCCTAATTTTGCCCCGGGGCGTGTCCAGGTCCTGATCCATGTTCCCACTTGTGGGTGTTCCCTCATGTGCTATGCTACACCTTTCTACAGAATTCTCAATGTCCCATCTTGCTTTGGGCCAATAATAATTGTGAGCCACCTTTTGAATGATGGTACCTATCTTCTCATGGTCCCCATCTGGTTTCACATGTAGGCTCCTTATTAAGTCTGCCCTATATCTTTTTGGAAGTACCAGCTGTCCGTGACCTTTGGATCTAGCTCCAGTCTTCCTATACATCAACTTGTTTTTCATGTAAAAATCTCCCTTGCCTGGAGTTGTATGACAAGTTGACAATTTTCTGAAACAAGGCTTGAGTGTTTTATCCCCAGCCTGTGCCTTCCTCATCTCTTCTGGAGTGGTATCTAACATAATATCCTCCTCCTGTCTTGAGGTCGACCTGACCTGAAGGGTGCCATATACACAGGTTTCCTTCTGCAACGGTCAGTGTCATGATTGTCCATCTGACAATTTTTACACCACCTTTTTCCTTGGTTGAAAGATTTTCTTTCATCATATTTCCTTTCATCGAATTGTGGGAATTTATTTTTATTTTCATACCGTGGCCTATCAAACTGGTGCTTACCTTTATTTTGATCCTTAGGATCAAATTTATTAAAGTTCTGTGGTGCCCTAAAGTTATCCACTTGTTTCTTTTTATTACCTGTTACCTCTGCTTGAGCTGCTTGATACCTTTCAGCAACATTTAGCAACTCACCCAGCCTCTCTGCACCTTGTTCCATGAGAAACTTTCTCAGGTCTGGAGCCATGGACTCTCTTAATTGCTCTATAAGGACCATTTCCTTAAGATCTTGGGTTTTCCCCAGAGAAGTCCATTTCTCCAAGTATGTCTCTATTCGTGCAGAGAACTGGTGATAGGTTTCACCTGACAGTAGTTTAGCATTCCTAAATTTTTTCCTATAGAATTCTGCATTCTTTTCATATCTTAACAAAAGAGCCTGCTTTAGCATGTCATAATTTTCCTGATCACCTCTGCTCATTTTTGCAAAAAACTTCATAAGCTGCCCCACGAAGTCCTTGAGATAACTTTAAGCTCCACCTTTCTCTCTCTAACCCATACGTGGTAGCTAATAGTTCATACCTATTTAGGTAGCTCTCTATATCATCGTCTTTCTCAACAAAATGATCTAAATGAAAATTCATAGCTGAGGTTGAGGCTCCTTGGCTAGCAGTGGCATCAGAGGCAAAGGGACTGGCACCATTTTCAGGAGCATGGCCCTGAAACTCAAACTCCCTTAGTCGTAACTCATGTTCCCTTTGTAATCTCTTCTCCTCCTTTTCTGCTTCCCTCTCTGCAGCTAATTTCATGTCTTCCCTTTCTGCAGCTAATTTCTTCTCTTCCCTCTCTGCAGCCTGTCTTCTTTCCTCGGCTTCCAATGCTTTAGCCTCTTTGTCAGCCTCAATCTGCAACCTCTTAGTCTCAGCCTCAGCCTCAAATTGTAACTTCTTAATTTCCCTTTCAGCCTCTAACTTTCTTTCGGCCTCAAACCTTCTTTCTTCGCGTTCAATAAATTTGTCACATTCCGTAGTGACATAGGCAACCATAACTTGCCCATCTAATCCTAACTCTTTTGCAGTCTGAACAGCAGCAGATCGAAACTTGGCCAGGTCCGCCATTGTCTATCAGGTAAGTTTATACAATGTCTAACCAACAATTCAATCTCTAAATATATATATCTAATGGACAACACGGGCACCGTGAGCTCAACCTTATTTAATTCCACCCAAGGATACCTTTTAATTCTTATATTCCCTGAAGTGAATTACCCCCAATATTTTTAATAGGGAAAGATTCAAAATCCCAAGAGCGAGACCCCAATATATGTGGTGAAGTGGTGGGATGTTATAAATATTTATAGGGGACTTAGTGTACTGACTGAGATCAGCTGTGAAGGTATCTATATCTAATAAGAGTAGTGTATTATAGATAACCTTACTTGCTGCCACATATATATATATATCTCAGTCAGAATTATTCTGGAATAGTGTGATGACTACGTTGTATGTCTAGGGTATGTGTATGATGAAGTGTAAGTCATAACAACAACAGACAGATAAACAATTTAATTTATTCCACCACACTTGACAACACTGTGACACTCACATACATAAAACACTCTACAAGGATATCTTAAAGGAGTCACTGATAACTTTTCAAATAACAATATGTATTCATTGCTGTCATGAATGAATATGTGTCCTGATTCAAATACAAAGGGAACCAGGAATCACAATCAATTTTAATTACAAGTTATAAGTACAGAATTTATCATTATGAATATTGTAGTGACATATATTATTAAAAGTATCCTATGTGTGTCAGTTGTGTAGTAGTAATATGAGGTAATACTGGTTTTGTTTTGTTCAAGCTCTGTTGGTATTTGTCATCATGACTTCAATAGTTTGTCTTTATTGGAACTAGTATTGGAGATGTTCTCAGTTCCTGATATTAAAACAATTTACTTCCCCTCTTAAGTTTATGTTACAATGTTATTTTAAGATGGGGGTACATAATTTTGAGCTCAGCTGGCCACATCAGCTTATCTTGCGTGATGGCGGCAGGAAAAGACTCCTCTGCTCGATTTCTCCCCTGTGCTCTGGAGACACCTCACTGATAGCTAAATGGACCAAGGAGTATGCTGTCCGACTCTGGATTCAGCAAAGCTCTGACCAGGTGCTGCTCAATAACGTCAAGACCACGGTCCCTGAAAACAAGAAGGATGTACCTTCTACTTCAAAACTAATTGATACTCTAGTTCTACACTGAGCACAATACATCACAAACATTGAGTTCAGAGCGTTAGGCCAACTGTCAGCTTCATCTGAAATACTTTATACCAGTATTAACCTCCTTAATGGTTACTACGCCTCTGCACTTCCAGCATTATTTCTTTCTAGTCAATCATCTAGGTGTCAGTGTACTGTTTGGCCATTCCATGCAGTTTTACTTTCCTCCGACACCTTCTGTTCAGGCTGGAGCATTATAGGCTTTACATCATGTTTGCTACTGAACTACACATATATACAGGCATAAATTAACAATTCACATTCAATTTTCATTAAAAGATACGGAATGTTTCAAGCTTACCACAATTCATAGAATAAACACAGATACGTTGACTAGCAATGAATTCTGGCACAAATACTGGCACAAATTCCCATCTGCTTATGTTCCAGGCTTTTATTTAGCAAAAATATGAGCTGGCTTCAACGCACTGTTGCTTTATTGGTAGGCTATTTCCGTACGGAAGGTTTTTTCAAACACGTTATAAAAAAATTTTATGAGCAGAAATGATTTCATGCTGTCAGGCATCCCCACTATTTTATTTTGGTTATAACTTGTTAATTCCTAGACTATTTGCGTAACGTTTTACATATTCTTTGTCAGCAAGCCCTAAGGAACCCAAATATACAAATTTAAAAGAGCTAAGTGGCTGCGTTCAAAATATGCAATTTATTCTACCTCCTGTTTCGAAGATGTGCTGTCTGGGTACTGTAATGTTTTCAAACGTAAACCCATCTATTGTTATCTTTTCTAATAAGCGTTTTTCAGGATTTTAAAACCTAACTCTGGGAAGGGTAGTGAATTTATCACTGTCCGTCTGAAAAAGTTAGTGCATGTGGCCTTACACGCGTGATAGTAGTAATTGTGTATCGCGTTAAGCTTGTTGGGGTGGCATTAATAGCGAGACGCGTGTTTAATTTTGCATGCGTTCGGCTTTCTGCCTCTCCCTTCTCTCTATCCTGCTTTATCTGTCTTTTAGTTACGCTGTGTATAAAATGGAATGAATGAAATATTAAAATTAGGTCATTGTTCAGCTTGCGTATCTCAAATGTTTTTCCAAGAAATACAGCACACGTTTCATTGAAGAAAGCGGGTAATAATATAGTAGGCTTTTACTATCAACGTGAAAGCGTTACAATTTGCAGACGAAGCATAAAACAAAAGGGGATTTTGCGTACAGCCATTGTGACAGCACTGTTCTTTACCATTCTTCTTCCTTTTATTAAATTTATTTGTTAAGCTTTACATTTACCTTTTAATTTATATATGTGGATTAGAATATTCCACGACACCTGACAAGGACTGGTTAGATTATAATGGTTGGTTTCAATCGACCACTTTAAATATCTCGGAGCTATTATAGACCGAAAGGGAGGCATCAAAGAAGAGTTGGCCACTCGAAAAGCAGCGGCTGGGAGACTTTTTCAGGCCATAAATCGTGGATTCCTCAGCAAGAAAGAGGTTGGTAAGAAAACGAAGATGGCTGTATACCGCTCCACCTATGTCCCAGTCTTGACATATGGATGCGAGTCGTGGGCAATGACTACAACCCACAAAAGCCAGATCCAAACCTCAGAAATGAGGTATCTGAGGAAAGTGGTTGAAGTAACAAGAAGAGACATGGTCCGCAACCAGACGATCCGTCAAGGCCTAAAATCCCATCCGCTGCAGACCCAAATAGAACAGTCCCAACTAAGATGGTTTGGCCATGTCTGCAGAATGGGAGAAGATCGGCTACCACGACAAGCATGGGAAACAAAGAGCCAGGGATCCAGACCTCCAGGACGACCCAGAGTCCGCTGGGAGGACAACATTAGACAATCTTTGAAGGACCGAGGACTAGAATGGAACCAGGCCAGGAAGAAGACAGCTGATAGAATGGTCTGGCGCTCTCTCTTCCAAACCTCTACACCTCACGGTAGAAGGGGAACGACTAAGTAAGTAAGTAAGGTTTCAATCTTCATCCAGCATACCCGTAAACAAATATTTGGTCTGATAGACTCAATGTTTCAACAAAACCTGAAATAAAATGATATTGTTCACAACAAATAGCTTTAGTAAACCTTCATACCCTCTTGAATCGATATAAGCTCAGTGTAGGACTGGTTTGTAGTGAAGTATGCCTGCACTGCACCCAGATAGGATAGTATTAGTTTGGCAGCTACTTTTCTCCTCAGTCTCTCTCTGTGGCGGAGTGTGTGTTTTCAAATGTTGTTGTTGTTTTGAAAAGGTGATGGGTGGAGAGCGGGCGCTTAACAGCTGACCATTATTGCCTCTTCTCGTTCCATCTTGGTCTTCCCTGTTCAACCTAAAAATTGGTTATAATTGGGGTATTTAGTGTCATTTTATTTACTAATTTTGTATTAAATTTAAATAACTATTGTCCTTTGCAGTTGCTGGTTTTAATTTATATTAGTATTTGTCATTTTATTTTCTCTTTTGTATTGTTTATAGATACCTATTGTCATTTACACTTGGTTTTAATTTGTATCAGTATTTGTTCTTTTTGAGTTGGTGTTTTTTTTAATACCTCGTTGTCTTTCCTTGTCCTATGAGTAGTTAGTAAGTTTGCTAATTTTTCTGTTGTTTTTTTTTTTTTAATGATTTGTTAGTTCTTGTTGCTTAATTTCTATTTGGTCGAATGTCTTTTCTGAAGTACTAACCTTATATGTTTTCCTTTGTTTTATGTATATATCGTTTAAGTATTGATTGGGCTTCTCCTGTGGCATCTATACTTAAAACCTTATCCCCTGTCATGTCTTTATTGTGATTTCTATAGTAAGTTTTTAATTCAAGCCTTTGTTGTTCGTACTTTTTACAGTGGATCAGGTAGTGGTCTATGTCATTCTCTTCCTGACATTCTTGGCAGTGTGGTTCCTCTATCGTAAAGAATGCTGCACCGAGACGGAGACGCCACAGCTTTTTGTTCGATGGTATCTTTAATTCTTCTCTGACCTGGCATGTCCTTGTTGGTTCTTTCAGCAGTTTGAACGCGTGTCTGCCTTTTCTACTGTTCTTCCATGTTGTCTTCCATTCATCGTTTATAGTTAGCTTCACTTGGCTCTTGATCTCCGACCTTCCCATTCCTGCTCTTATATTGTTTTTACTTATTCTTCCATTCTTGGCGTTCTGGTCTGCCAACTCGTTACCAGCTATACCTATGTGTGCTGGAACCCACACTAGCCTCACAGTACATCCTCTGTTCCCTAGTGATGTATTAACTGCAAGAATTTCTTCCTTTATGTCTGGCCGGCTACATTTACCTGGATGTTCTAGGGCTTGTAGTGATGATAGTGAGTCTCTAAATATCGTAACAGCTTCTGGTGGGTTATCTTCGATTATTTCTAAACTTTTTAGAATTGCTACCATCTCTGCGGTAAAAATCGAAGCCCCTTCAATTACACTGTAGCTCTTCTTAATTCCCCACTGTGGTATTACTACTCCTGCACCTAGTTGCCCACTATCACCCTTTGATACATCAGTGTACACGGCCAGACTTTGTTTTGTAAGTTGATTTATGAACTTTCTACTTATCGTTTTGGCTTCCTTATCTTCTATGTTTTGTTTGATCTTTTCAGTAAGTGAGTAGTCTATGATTGGTGTTTTTAGTTCCCAGGGTGGTATTGTGCTTCTATATTTATTACTATTTTTAATTGTGTTTGACAGTTCTTTGAACTGTGTTAGATCTTCTATAGTTCTTGTGACGATATTCTCAATACAATAGCTAAATTAGATAATATTCTAGTGCATAAAGTCAAAAATAGGATAGAAAATAAAAATTGAGTCCAGCGTAGTATTCGCCTACGCCCGCCCGCATGTAGATTTTGATAAACCTAATAGCCGAATGAAAGATACTGTCTTTTCGAAAAATTCGTCCTTGAGATTAAATGTAACACTTTTGCAAGGTCAAGTCGAATTGCCAAGACGAGAGTGAAAGAATAAAAGAATAAAAGAGGGGAGGGATGGAAAGACAGAACCTAGAGAAAGCCGTCTCGCGTTGATTTCACAAAAGCCAACTCGAGCAACATAACCTTGGGCACGTTTCAAATTACGATACAAAACTAAAAAATGTTCTTCAATTGGTCATGTAAACACAACCTTAGCTCTTATAAGGAATGACAGGAGCCGCGCTAGCGTAGTGGTTACAACACCGCTCTGGCGACCGGGTGATTCAGGATCAAACCCGGGCGACGGCATTTGAGGATTTTTCGTCGACCGGGATTTGGACTGGATTAACTCGAGACCTGGCGAGGTCATTTGAAGGAGTGTCGTCGACCAGGGATTGGCGGCTCCTGAGCCGACCCAGCTCTAATGGGTACCTCCGAAATCGGAGAGTATCTGCCTGAATGGCGAGGGACACCTGTCTCTGTACAAGATAAAAAGGGATACTCACGTAAAATCAATGTCAGGTTAGACATTAAAAATAATAACCTGAGATTTCGCCTCGAATATTAGCGGGCGTACAAAACAAAACAAAAAAGAAAAAAAAAGGAATGACGTAATTCTAACGTACTACGGAAGATTCTCGTATTTAGGTTGAAAATAGTTAGAAAAAGAATGGAACAGGTGGTAGTTTCTAGTTTTGAAGACTAACATAGAAAAAATATGGAATTATGAACCATAATACATAGGGCCATAAAAATCATATATTCGGATGCCTTATGATGTCCTGAGCAATAATATGGTATCAGTTACCCACTAGTACAAAAAATAACCAAAATAATGGCAATAATATTATGTATGATAAGACGGACTGACGAGAAAAAAGATCACGCCTGCTTAATTTTTTCATGACATATTTTGAAAAAAGCTTTGGGTAAATAGGACTAAAAGGTACCAAGATTTTGATTGGTTGTAGTTTAAAGGAAGGCGAGAGGGGATTGGTTAACCTAACACTAAAAATATACTTGTAGTAGTAAACGTAGTATTTTGGGAATTGTTTTTTTAAAGTTCGATTTAAAATTCATAGTCGTCTGCTTCTATTGGCCAGCTTAGTTGATATTGAGGAAAAAGTGTTAGGCTAGGACGCCATTTCTTTAAAAAATCTTGCCACGAGACGATGAGAGCAGAAGTGTAATTCTAAATACAAATATTATAAACTTCTGGACAGGGCAGTGATAAACTGGGGCCAGATCTGCCAGTCATCGTTGTTTGTGTGTAATATTCATTGAAATTGTGGTAAGATTGAATTTATTAACCATTTTATTTAAAATAAAGTTTGAATGTGAGATACTAACATACGACTGTAAGTAAGTGAGTCGATGGCAGACGTAGGCAAAGCCTAGAGATTGCTCCATCATATGATAGCCTATCAGAGAGGTGTAGAACTACAAAATTATATATGATTGTCATCAAGGAGCATAACACCTATCCTACTGTATGGAAAAAGATTACTGTTGGAATTGCAGAGGCGTTGTAACAATTATGGGAGAGGAATACTGGTATACATTGTCACTTCAAAATATAATGGTATAATAGGTTGTCATAAAGAGCTGACCGTATGCGTTTGTTTGTACTGTACCTATACTTAACTATGGAATATTATTGTATACTTATTATTGTCGCAGAGTGAAGATAATTTGCCTATTTGAATCTGTCTATCCTAAGTTTCTGGAAAAAACTGTTTCTCACGCACCTTAACTCAGGTGAAGCTTCGGTCAACCCGTTCGTTAGGATTTTCCAGACTCGGCTGTCTAGAAATTTATGGCCTGTCTTCTTCCTCATTGTTAATACTTTGAGCTCGGAAACCACAGCACGTACAAGTGACATTCAACATGCAAACTAATTTGCGGCGATACTTTTGGGCTATCGTGGGAACGTTTAAAATGTAGCGGGTAAATCGAAAATAATTAATTCTTTAAGAAACTAGTTTTTTAGACTTCACTTGGTGATAAGCATACTGTAAGAGAAAGACGCACTTTCTTGTAAAGTAAAACTGTGCATAGGGAGACTTCAGTTAAACAAACAAAGTGCCCTCTAGTTTAACTTACAGAATATAAAATTCCGGAGCGGATTTATGCAGTGCAAGTCTTGTCTCGTATTGCTGAAAAGAGGTTACCTTTGGCCAGTGACCATATAGTCCTCGTCCACCAGTCACAATAATTCCCTTCAATTATTTCAATTACTTCAATTATTCAAGTATTTCAAACATCCTCAACACCAAACCTCACCCTACCATACTCCACCCATTTTAACCCTCCATCCCACCTTTGGAAGTAAATTCGTTATCTGTGGATATCGCATCAACTGTGGATACGTTACACCTTTCTTGGATTTATAAAAATCGTGTTCAGATTATGTGCCCTTTGTGGATACCTTATTCGAACAGTGAAGTTAATTTCAAAGTATTGAATTACGTGATATTTTTCCAAGAGAACACCAGGATATAAGTTGTTTCCAACATTCACACCAAAGGAACAAAGGAACAAACATTCATTTACACACAAACAGTATTTCACATATTTTCCAGCAAACGCGTATCAGGCCTGCCGGGAACTTTACTAACACAATTCATTCATAATCCTTGTTTTCACTATTTGTGTAATAATTTTTTTTTCTTCTTTAAAAATCATCAAATTGTTGTGAGTTTGTTTTCTCGTGATAATCTTTATTATTTCTTGCTGTAAAATCCTTATTGATTTATTTACATTTCTAAATTGAAATAAATTGAGTTAACCTCGATAGGATTGTTCGTTCAGTTCAGACTACCAAATCCTCAATCTAACTGTACTTCTTTACCCTACTATTTGTGAGTGACACAGTGTGTGCAAAAGAGTAATATTGTCGCCAGAGAAAACAAGAAGAGCTGTGTTTGTGGTTTTCTTAGTGAAGAACTCACTGACTCAGCCTGTGCCTTCTGCCTATCTCTCTTGAGCACCACTATCACACGTCCGTGTGCACTATTGTCCATCACGCCTATACAGCTGTCAAGCTTACCTACTATTAATTATATTTTCATGCGACAATTATAAAGAAGGATGCATAACCTTCTTATTTCATGGGTTTTTGTGGCCCTGACAGTCACATAAAACCAGGTTCGTGGGAATTGATTGATTCCTGACTTTGTTGCATAATTCGGGCACGTACTGGAGGCCATTGCCTTTTATGAAGTGAACCAGATGGTCCATCGAGCCTAGGACAAGACTTACCAGGGTTCTCCTTCGAAGTTAAGTGCCCGTTCGGCACCGAGAGTCTCAACCTCTATGAACCTCAGTTATTAGACAATAAAACTGACATTATCAAATAAAAGAATTCCACCTGTGATACATGAAAATAAAATGAACGATAGGTAGTGATGATAATCAACAACGTACCATTTTACATATACCAGTATTATCCTTTGTAGAAAACTACACTTACACACTTTGATTATATTAATACTTGTATTATGGACAGAAGATCCATTGTATAATCTGAATATTGTAAATAATTCCATTGATTTCAATTTTGATTGTCAATCCTGATTCAAACAAAATAGAGTCAGGATAATAAATTGAAAAAAATTATTAACGTTACACAAAATTCAACCACTGACTTACTTAAGATAGTCTTTTAAAGTGTAGTGTGTAAGTGATTGTTGTAGTACTGTTGTGTTGTGTGGATAATAAAATACTTGTGTATATGTTTAGTTGGTTAATGCAACATTACACTACTTATACATAACCCTAGACACCAAACGTGGTCATCATCATCATCATACATTCTAGTCAAAGAATAAGTCTGAGTGAGATCATAAAGGTGGTAGCAGAAAGGTACCCTGTAACTTACCATAATATTTATTATATTCAGGGACCTTCACAGCTGACCTCACTCAGTACACTAAGAGTACATAACAACAACATTTCATAACATCAAATCCACCACAGTTCTCCACCCTGTTGGATATCTTTCTTTATTTAAGGGGACGTCCCATACACTTGGTTGGCTTTTGACAAATGCTTTATGTGCTGGGTGGGTCACTTCTTGTGCTACTTTACTCCAATAATTTAATCTTGTGTGTTTTAAGGTGTGTTTTCAAATTTTTTTTTTTAATGTAAAACTTTTGCTTCGTTTTGGCGAGGCGCGTCCCGTTCAACCTAGTCGGTTATATTAGGGCGCATGTCCAAATATAAATACCCCTAGGTCTGGGGATAATTGTTGTGTTTTCAAAGCCAGCGCTTGTCCTTTATATACTGAGAGCGCGGGCGTATCGGAGAGCTTACTCGGTTTAGTACATCTTTCTTCTCACGAATCCATCCTTCTGAGTGACTATGTGCATGTATCCCACCAACTTTTCCTCCATACCACTAAACACTATCAACTGTCCCGTTCTTATCCACCTACTTTTATTTTCCTTATTGGGAGCTATCATTTCATCTGATTTATATCGAAATCTGTTAAGGCATGTATTTATTAGAATTTTCTAAAGTCTATCGTTTTGATCGTACTAGATGTGAAGACTAAGCAACACTTAAAATTTCGTTAATACCCCATGCCATACCCTTAGTCTGCGCTGCGTTTCGTCCTGCTCTCCTAAAACGAAGCATGTGTTGACAAATTATGCTACACATATAATGTCTGTTGTTGTTGTTGTTGCTTTTAGATTATATCTGAGAACGTTTCTTGTTTACTGGTTCAAAGCTAGTACCGTGCTTCCTGAGAACGAAATTCAATATTAGAATTAATTAGATGAAAGTAGATGATTTTGTTTTAAAATAATATTTATTTATTTTTTGGAGAGAGAGAGACGATTCCTAACGTCAGTTTATCTTTAGCCTTGGTGATGAATCTTCAGAATTATGGACATTTCTTGTAGCCCTGTGTAATGACCTGAGGCCTCAGAGGAGACACAAATAGACGACGACTAACGCTACCGGAAGCTTGTCGTAAGAAGCCACTAACATGAGGTTGTTGTGAACGTGGCCAGAGCCAGCTCTTGAGCGGAGTAGGTGCACCGGGCACCGACTCGTGGGAGCCACGAAATATTTTTTTTTTAAAGTAGGTGACTAAAAGTATTAATATTTGAATAATTAATTTTTAAAAAAAAAGTATTTGCTTATATAAAACTGATCGTTTCCCTCTACGTCTATATTATTCCTTTTTTTTTTTTTTTTTTTTACAGCGCACTGAGCGCCCATCGTTAGTGCAACATGAATAAAGAAAAACAAATAACTTACTATAAGATTTTTTTTTTAAAATGTATGCATTATGTTTTTGTAAAGTACTACAGTGAACATCCTTGCGGAAATTACAGTGTGATGCAACTCAATAGCACGAAGCTAACACACGTTAAGAGTACACACAGTACTGCGGCGGGGGGGGGGGGGAGCCATCACGAGAGTAGACCTCGCCTCACCTTGAAAAGTCCCAAGGGCCGACTCTGCATGTGGCTATAAAAACATCCACTGGAAGAGCACACGAATGCTGTCCTGCAGGCTTCTCGCTTCAGCTCCAGTGGCGGTTGCGTGCTCCATATTGTGATGAAGTCTGAATCCTATCTCGGCCTCATCCAAAACATTACACCGTACAGAAATTCTGAGAAGCCAAACAACCAATCAAAACGGCAGCTCGGGTCACGCAATGCTAATAATTTGTAAGGCCTTTTAGTAGGAAGACGAGAAAGTGTAGATGTTGACAATTTTTCGAAAGGCACTGTGCAGTTAATAACGGTATACGTTGGCAATGAAGGACTCAATTCGATAAAAGGGATCATTAGCTATTGGCAGATATCTAGATTTTCACTGGAAGTGGTGTTGAACCGGAGAAAATGTGTATTTAAGGCATTGATGCATGAACCATGTTGTGCTTTGCCATGTTTAGGCTGCTCCAGTGAAAAGTCGGATTAATCTAGACATAAGAGAGATTCTGTAATAGATAGAGCTTAGCCCTAAAAATAATATAAGCTTTGGATGAAGGAAATCCGTTCAGAGATAAAGAAACTAGAATGATTTCAGGTTTTTCATATTAGCACAGAACGCCTAAGATTTTCACTTTTTCTAAGTCTGCAAAATACTATGGATTAGATGCTTTCTCGTACGTGAAACCTCGACCTATATAATGCGGGAGGTACAAATCGTAATACACTTGCCACACAATTCAAACTTCAGACACGAGCGAAATCGTCTACTACCAGACTCCATTGCCATCTGCAGGGTAACACAGTCTGTAGAGCATTAAAAGCCAGTCTGCATGTATTTGAGGGTAAGAAAGAATGTATTCACATATGTATATATAATTATATTATTAATATGTGCCTTAAAGAAGTGGATAAGTGTGTGTGAAATCACTGTGTAATTCTTGGAGGGAATTCAAACCTGTGTTAGCTCAATTTAATTATGAAATAAAAGCAGATGGACGTGTAGATTGTGATGTTAGTTTTAGGACAGTATTTTGAAGATGTTAAGCTTGCTGGAATGGACCACCTTATTGGAAAGATGGAAAGAATGAAAGAAATTATTTTACTGTACAAATAGAGTTATAACATAACTCTTTCCACAAGGCCATCTGATTGTGATGAAGCAAATCATGGACAAACTGTAACCAGAGAGTTACTGGAATAGTGTGCTATTAATTAAACGAATTATGTTATTTTTGACTTGCTATGATTCTCATGAGTACCTACATCTTGTCTGATCTGTCTCATCTTACCTCCTGACTGGATAGAGTGTCAGTGAGTGATACTACGTAGGATATATATATATATATATATATATATATATATATATATATATATATATATATATATATATATATATATATATATATATATATATATATATATATATATATATATATATATATTTCAGTTTATATCCTGCCCTGAATAGTTTAATAAATTATACGTGCCTAAGTCAGCTGGAGAAAGCTCTTGTTGTTCTGAGCCCTTGTGAAATGTCAGAGGGTCTTCAACAGTGCCACCTTTAAGATTGGAAGAACTGCAGTTGTGGGATTCTTTCCAGTTCCATTGCTGGGCCAGGCCTAGAAGGACATTTCGAAGATAAGTAGCCTTGTTTGGGGCTACTTGACTTTACATAAGACCATACCACACAAAAGAAATTAAATACTTTAGATTATAAAAATCTAAAGACTATCGAACATATAACCTACGAGTTTATTCTATACAAGTGAACATTGAAATGATGAAAAATTAGATTGTGGTGTAAGAGCATACTAACAATCTTTATACTTTGTGAAATAATAATATTAACATTGTTCAAGTTCAGTACAGAAGAAAGACATTTTTCATTAAAGATCAAGAAAACAAATGAAGATGAACTTTAATTAACTTTAAATGTAATATAAATACTTGACAGTGAAACCATATATATATATATATATATATATGTGTGTGTGACAGGGCGCTAGGTGTGGTGGCGGTGAACTTATGTCGATGTGGCTACCTCACACCCAAGACCCATGCACTAAGAAAATTTATTAAGGATCGTTTGACAGGGGTTGCAATTATTGGTTGCTTGCAACCCTCTCAGCAGCAGACTTAGCAATTCAAGCAACACAAAGCCTTATACAGATCAACATTTAATTCTACCGAACATAGCAAACACCAAACAAACACCCAGTCAGTGTTCATAGACTTTCTGAAAGAAACAATATATAAAACAATGTCTAAGTGAACATCAATAGCATAGATAATGACACTCACCATACGGCAAACATGCGCCCACCTGATACCCTCAACTATCTCACACACTCATGCGTGTCGTCCAATGCGACTAGTATGGTGTTGTGCATGAGGCTGGCAATCTCACCGTATAACATAGGTTGCTACCGAAACCACTACTGCAAGAGCATCTGAATGCTTCATGCGGAGGCAAACCACACTGGTGGCCCCATTCTCCCTCAGGAGCGGAGAAGAGAAATATACATCTCCAAGTACGCCCACGTGCTCTCACAAACCATTGTTCACATAACAATAATTAAATAATAATCAACTGGACATAAAATAATATTCTTCAATACATGTACGACAAATACTCTCAATAATGAGAATAAACTACTACCTCTCAACCGACCCACATCAGTACTCGTTCCTGCACTCTGAACATGTCATAAGTTACGACTGGTGTGCCTGGCCACAAGCGTGTCGTATATGACCCCTGATGAGATTGGGAACTCATCACATGAAACACATTGTTACAGAAACAACCACTGTAATAGCATAAAAATGCTTCTTGTAGACTTGTGATGGACACCAGCCGCATTGGTGTTTCCATGCTCCACCAGGAGCAAACAGAGAAACACCTGTCTCAACTGTAGCGGGAGGTTATTTAAAATTATTTATTTATGTAAGAATCCAGGTATCTCATATGCTACCAGGATAGTATGCCAGTAAAGAGTTCTGGTCTTACAAATAATACCCCAGTCTTAGAAATAAGCACTGGTGTATGGATATCATAGAAATAGTCAGACCGTGAAAAACCTGGCCAGTTGGTAAGAAGTTGTACCAGGATTTAAGGTGTCTCCTCCCTGTGACTATCTTATGATTTCTTATATTCTAGGGGATAATTAAAATGAACATTCACTGTAACCACAAATGTAAGTAGTGAATAATTCCTCAGGTACAGTTAAAATATTTTAATATTTACACTAATATTCTATTTCTGCTAGTTGGAAAAGAGCATAAAATTATATAAAAATTATTCACACAATTACTATTATTGCCTGTTTAGACTTCCAGATCTTGAATAATAAAGTTACTGAAAACTGGAATCACTTTAACTGTATCACTTTTCTTTTAGTCCTCTGACTTTACACATTACTGTCCTCATTTGACTGAATGCTTTAATGGTTTTAATACTGTTCTCACTATTGGCTGTTTATTCATATATGGGTGGTCAGTGTCTTAAATGGCACTTATCTTTTCAACTTGACACTGCTGACACTGAACTGTCCTTTGTAGATATCAGACTTGGTAGACCCAGCTATAGGGATGCCAATGACCAGTTGAAGTTCACTCTTTGGGGTCCTGCACTTTTGTGGGATTGCCTCTGATGAACAACACAGGCTTCTGATACGTGACAGTCTGGTTTGAGTTATTTCATGGAACCTGAAACATCATATCAGCCTTGGCTAGTATCTGGCTATACTTGTAGCTGACTAGCACAGATGTCAGACCAGTCAGTCATCAGATGTCATCGTTATACAATCATAGTAAGTAAGGACATCATTTCAGTGATACAGAAGTATTAATATTTCAATTAATTGTAACTGACTAGCACATAAGTCAGACTAGTCAGTCATCAGATGTCAAAGTTATACAGTCATAGTAATGGACATCATTTCAATGATACAGAATTAATATTAACATTATCAGTAATAAACATCATCTGGTTTATTCCGCTCCTGTACATCCTTTACTTATTTATAACTTGATCTTTCCAAACCATATCAGGTACAAATTTAAATACTGATGCCATTCCTAGCATCTACACAAAATTAATACACAAATAGATAAAGTGAGTGCCCGACTGACCAAATGATCAGGTTGCTTTCTTCAGTAGTACAACTACATAGTTGTTGAATTGAAGCCTGGCTATGGAACACTCCAGTTTACCAGCTGTAAATAGGTACTCAGTTGTGCGCTCGAACTAGGGAAGGAAAAGGCAGCGAGGAAGGGAACTAGTCACTGTTGCGCACATATTCTTTTGTGTGACGCACAGATCACTGTTGGTAGGCATACAAATGTAAAGTATAACTATTTGTTTGATGAAAAGTATTTATTTGAGAATCAATGATTCTCAGTCTAAGGGACAGAACCCTGATTGTTCGATTGTCGTGTGAAATTCTAATCCACATATATAAATTAAAAAGTAAATGTAAAGACTAACAAATAAATTCAATAAAAGGAAAGAAGAATGGTAAAGAACAGTGCTGTCACAATGACTGTACTCGAAATCCCCCTTGTTTTCTACTTCGTCTGCAAATTGTAACGTTTCACGTTGATAGTAAAAGCCTACTGCAGCATACACGCTTTCTACGATAAAATGGGTACTGCATTTCTAAGAAAAACCTTGAGATACGCAAGCTGACTTATATTTAACATTCCATTCATGTCATTTTATACACTAAGTTACCATAAACGAAAGACAGATGGAATTAGGATAGAGAGAAGGGAGGGCTGAAAGCAGGAACGCATACAACACTAAACACGCGTCTCGCTATACAATTAAAGTCATCACGCGTGTAAGGCCACAAGCACTAACTTTTTTCAAATCGACAGTGATAAAAAACACTACCCATACGAGAGTTAGGTTTTAAAAACCTGAAAAACGCTTATTAGGAAACATGACATTATACTGGTTTACGTTTGAAAACATTACAGTACCCAGACACCACATCGTATTCGAAGTGAACAGGAGGTAGAAGAAAATGCATATTTTGAACGCAGCCCCTTAGCCCCATAAAATTTATATAGTTGGGTTCCTTAGGACTTGCTGACAAAGAATATGTTAAACGTTACGCAAATAGTCTAGGAATTAATAAATTATAGCCAAAAGAAATAGTGAGGGTGTCAGACAACCCCAAAATCAGAATCGCTCAGTGGCAGATTTTGACACCACCATTGTACGGGAAATAGGTCCCCATGTTACCTCCTATTTGATTGGCGGAAAGTAAATGTAAGGCTAAACACGATTAGTCGGACTATAAATATTGATTCTTTGTTGTTAGGGAAACGTGAGTAGGAGTACTTTTTTTCAAATGCTTGTGTAAACATGGCTCGATTGGTTAGACCCGCCAATATAGTCATTTAGAAGCGTTAGTTCAGCACCACATTTTCAAATAAACTTACTAAAGAACCAGTGCGTTGAGCGCCAGTGCATATTTTTCTAAATAAAAGCCTGGGACATCGGCAGATCGAAATTGTGCTACATTGCCAGTCAACGTAACTGTGTATTATTCCATGAATTGTGGTAAGCTTGATATATTCAATATCTTTTTAATGAAAATTGAATGTAAATTGATAATTTATGTCTGTATATGTGTGTGGTTCAGTAGCGAACATGAGGCAAAGCCTATATAGTGCTCCAACCTGAACAGAAGGTGTCGGGGGAAAGTAAAACTACATGGAATTGCCAAACAGTACACTGACACCTATCTTATTGACTAGAAAGAAATAATGCTGGAATTGCAGAGGCGTAGTAACCATTAGGGAGGAGTATACTGATGTCAATTGTTTCAGATGAAGATAGCAATTGGCCTACCGCTCTGAACTCAGTGTTTGTTATGTATTGTGTTCAGTCTGGAACTAGATTATAAATTAGTTATGAAGTAGGAGGTACAACCTTCTTGTTTCAGGGACTGTGGTCCTAAAGTTATTGAGCAGCACCTGGTCTGAGCTTTGCTGAATCTGGAGGCTGACAGCATACTCCTGGGTCCAGATAGCGACTAGTGAGGTGTCTCCAGAACACAGGGGAGCAATCGAGCAGAGGAGTCTTTTCCTGCCGCCATCACGAAAGTTAAGCCTCTGTGGCCAGTGGAGCTCAACATTATGTGTCCCCTCAAAAATTGACATTTTAGTAAAAAAGAGGGACAATACCTTGTTTAAATTGACAGGAACTGTGAACTTTTCCCCCATACTATTTCCCAGATAAACAAACACTTGAAGTCATGATGACAAATAATAACATAGCTTGAAAAAACAAAACCAGTATTACCTCATAGTACTACTACACAACTGACACACATAGGATAATATTAATAAAATATGTCACTACAAGGTTCATGTTTATAAATTATGTATATATAAATTGTGATTACAATTAATTGTGATTCCTGGTTCACTTTGTAGTTGAATCAGGATATATATTAGTGAAAGTAATTAATACATATATATTTGAAACTTTACCAGTGACTCATTTAACTCATTCTAACCCAGGCATTTTTTCGGTTTTACCCAGGACCCAATTTGCAGACTTTTTTTTTCTACAAGTGATGTTTTAAAAACAGGCAGTAGACACATATATTAGTTTAGTAGATATATGTATTATGCATCAAACTTTAGGAAATTGGCTGCAGAATGTTGTGAAATACTGTTGAGTTGTTAGATGATGTTATTATTGTTTGTTAAATCGTGTGAAGTGTAGAAACAATAAAAAATAAAAAATGAATACAAATTATGCACATACACGTAAATATTTCAGCTGTACTTAATTCCTTGGTAATAAAACACCAGGAATTGAAATATATATCCAACTGGCAACTAATCCAAGAAGTTTGATAAAAAACAAATGGAAAAGCCGCAGGCGACCTATGTCTTTACTGACTGTGTGTGGTACACCACTCTGAGTGGAGACCTCCCAGTACCAAAGACTGCTGTGCCTGTCTTCAGATTTGCTCCTTTCCTCAGACCTACGGGTCCTGAGAGTTCCTCTATAAATGCCTTTGTGCAGATGAGGAAGGACATCCCTCGAAACCTTTGGGTATATGAGGCTCTGTCCATTTTGGCTGGAATGACGTCTCGATAGTTCGGAGGTTTTATATCGTATATGAGTACACTTGAGGGCAAGTCCGGGCACAATGGGCTAATCACCTGTTTGCCAAGTCACTTTGATTACATGTCCTGCCCATGGGCCTTGTGCACTTGGGTCCCCTCTACACTTCGTTTCACGGGGTAGAAGAGGGTACGATTATGAGATGAGATGAGATGACAAATGGAAATTGTAATTTATATAAATTTTTTTGTGAAGTCACATATTGCTGAACTGGAATCTCACTTACACATTCCTGTTCCATGCAAATTAATTAATTTATTATTTAAAAATATCACGCTTGTTCAACGTTCTTATCGGAATCGAAAATAGGTTATTATCGCTACCGATATCGCTAAAATTCATTTCGAAATTATATATTGAGGTTGATTCGTTAATAGTTTATGAGTGTTATGTATGAGACTACACCACTTGTAAACAAATAACCCTATGACGTCACTAATTGATAAAAGTATGCAAAAACTAAGCCCCAATATAATTATTTCGCTACCAGTTCAAAATACGATGTCCACAGGAAGTGTTTACATGATATGAACACTCTATGGCCACGTATTTTCTAATTTTTTTGTTCAATTTCGGAATCTTATAAAGTGGGCATACCACGCGCCATGCTGCTAGATCCAAAGCAACTCTTGCAACGGATATAAAACACACAATTGTAACTTCATAAATTTTCTTTTTCGCTCACAAACGTTCACACCCATGTGCCGGATGTAATGACATAATTTTTAACTGGCTTATCGCCAGATATTCTATAATTTTTTGCTCAAATGCGGCATATAGTCACCTTGGCGCGCCATACGCCCTGGGTATAACGAAAGGCCTATCTGGCGCGCCATGCGCCCGTTTGGACGGAAAGAGTTAAGATAGTCTTATAGAGTGTTAAATGTGTGTGAGTGTCACAGTGTTGTCAAGTGTGGTGGAATAAATTAAATTGTTTATCTGTCTGTTGTTGTTGTGACTTACACTTCATCATATACATACCCTAGACATTTAACGTAGTCATCACAATATTCCAGAATAATTCTGACAGGTATAATGTGGTAGCAAGTAAGGTTATCTGTAAAACACTACACCTATTAGATACAGATACCTTCACAGCTGATCTCAGTCAGTACACCAAGTCCCCTATAAATATTTATAACATCCCACTTTACCACATCGATGTTGTATTCGGTTCTATGGGTTATCTGTTCTTGTGTCTCAGTCTGGCGTATGCATGCTATATTTACGTCATGTTTCGTTTGGTATGGCCAGAAACATATTGGTCTTGCTTAAAATGTTTATGGCCCGAATTTATATTTATTCCTTGACTATCTAAGGTGATTCGGTCTTATATCTATGTATCTTTGTATTTCTATGTCGGACTATTTTGTGAGCTGAACTCTGGGGTGAAAGGCTTTTCTGCGCATGCGTCGATTTAGTGTGTGGAAAGAGAAGGCTGTCATGTCGTCGCTGCTATGGGCTGGTCGATTAGAAAGTTTGTAGATTGATCTCTGTGATTTATTCTAGGAAGGAGATTATTTCTCTGTATGATTGTATTATCAGAGATTCTCCTAATGTTCATTATTAACGCCAAGGAATGGCGTGCGTTATTCGCTAGTGTGTTTGTTCCTAAAGCAAGGTAAAACCAAACCCTTTTTGCTTAACTTTTTTGCTAAGCCTAGATGGGAGACGTATTATCGTACATCTAGGATTGTTGATTACAGATGGAGATGACGTGTTATCTAGCAGCACTAGATCACTTGATGTAACCAGCCTTATTGATAACAGAAATGTATAGAAGCCCAATGAGGACATTTACGTATGACTAACGAAGTAATTCTGCTTCATAATTTTTCATCCTGGGTGAGCGAAGCTCACGGAGGAGAGCCATTTTGGATTCCCGCCATTGTAAGCGGATCATTGTCGGAGAACAGAAAAGGTCTTATTATCTTATGATGGTACAGAGATCTACATATTATGAAAACCCACTACTGTGGTTTAACATTGTTGCTATAAACATTTGATGAATGTACGGCTTGAGAAACTTAGCCAAGAGAAGGTTATGTCAGTGAACCATTGTTGATGTTTATGTATCCACTTTAACTGACGCGATTAGTCAGTTGAAGCATGAGACGATAGACAACCAGAATATTGAGTGCTTGTCTACTATCGTTCCATTATATTTACCACTGCATGAATGTACATCTGATATTGTCACCCATTTTCAAGTATACGATGATTTTTGTGCCAACCTGTTCAAGTGACTGTAATCGTGATGTCGAAGTGTACGTCCATTATTAAATGTATGAAACGACGCCAGTAGTCTGCCCTTTATTGACTTCTGCTTATGATTGAGTGAGTGACTTGTCAACTCAACAGAACTATACACACATTCGCGTCCTTTACATCTACATTCTCCCTCGATGTCAGCACTGTGTCGGAACGAGTTGACCATTCATCTACGTGTCCAGTATGACCTTATGAAAACAGTAACATCACACATCACAACAGAAAAAACACCTTATCAATGTGATGGCCTCAAAAAGACCGGTATCAGTCACCTAACCTCGTAAAAGCGGTACTTCCGTGATAAAGCTTCTAACACTTCATTTGCCTATGACAATCTCTGCCATGGGACTGCCTTTATCTTCGTACGAGATACAGCATTTAATATGATAAATATTATCTTCATTTGGCTGTGGGGCTAGTTGTGATACGTTTTTGTACAAGCAACAATCATCCACAAACCACATGTTTAAATCATATTAAAAATCACAATACATTTATACCAAAGAATATTCTACGTGCATATATTGAGAAGTTTATACGAACCTGAAATAAAAAATATTATACACGGTAGTTATCATAATTTCGCTTACCCTCAGACTTCAGACACGGGACTAAAACTTTCTGGCGATCCGCTCACAATTCAGGTGGTACATGTGTAGTGGCGAACTCTGCCTCTCAGTCTGTCTCAAACCTCTTTCATTGTGTCGCCTCTCAGTTTACCGATCCGCTACTTATAAGTCTCTGGCGGACGTATCGGAGAGCACTGACGTCACAGCTTAAGACTCTGGCAGAAATCCCGTTTCGAAACAGCGATTTCACCCGATCTGTGCGTTGCCTGAAACTTTCCCTTTCTTGTCCTCGGCTTATATATTTATCCATACTGTTCCATCCTATCTTGTTTTATACAGCCGATATATTTCTATCTTCCTATCCATGTACTTCCACAATCTGTTACTTGTTGATTTAAATATTTAGAACAGAAGTGGGTTTACAGGCTTTCGGCTTAACTGTAGACAGACGTAATATGCATATATCTCCGTAAATGTTAACTTCCTACTGTTTTTCCTTATATACAGTTATACACAATCCTCTCCTGGACTACCAGGTGATATCCTTTTCACAAAGATTCCATTATGCTCTTATATATCATTGCCGATTGCCGAGGTCTCATCGACATTTTGCCGATACACCGCCATTTTGTAAGCGGCCGGCCCTGTGACAATCGATCGGTGAATGGTCTGTAAACTACACGAAGTCACGTTTGCAATGTATTGAAACCTATTTTGCGACATCAACGTGCCTTACGCACCCAGGAGTGGCTCTAATCTCACCAGAAATCTAAATGACTGCCCTCACTTCAAAGTAACCACTAAAGATAAACAGTAGGATTATGATAAGTAGGCTATCGTGAAATACACTTAAATGCTCTTACATTAAAGAATAAAAATATAATTATTCTTAACTTAACAACTAAAACTAAAGTCATCACCACGTGGCTGTCATCTTGCTATTTTGCTAACAAGTTAATATCATCTAAATTCACGTAATAGATCGCTTCTCTGCCTGGTTTCATGTATTAAATACTTTCATACTACATCTATCTATGTATTTCACTAAACATTAAAATAGCCACGCTCAATATAATTTCAGAATTATAGAACACTAATGCTAATCTAACTTAACTCACGTGCTCAAGGCATCTATAGATTGACACAGATTGACTCTGGTGTCTAATCTCGTCTGTTCTCTTCTGGGCGGCTCTCTTAAAAATAGACCTGTTTCGCCGCTTGCTATCTCTTGTATAAGCCCTAGGCTAATCACTCAACTTACTGCGCGCTGCGCGTATTAATTTGCGCCACGCAAATAACACACGCGATTATTGCTCTAGAAGGCATGAAAACACAAATATACACAACTATTTCTAGAGCAAAAACACAACTAATTTGTAGGCTTTATTATGGCCTTGTAATAAATCTTCTTGAAGATAACGTGGTGAAAAGGCACTAAACCACAGAGACAATATGGTTGACAAGATGGGTGTACCACGGAGACAATATGGCTGACAAGATGGCGCGGTCACATATATATATATTTCTTTTTCTTCCTCGTTCGCCCTGAAAAGGACGGTGGTTGCGTTGTGTCTGTTTACGCCTAAGCTGTGATATCTGCACCTTTCGGTCGACACATCCGACTTCAGCACGGCATTTTTTAGGGACCGGGTGTGCCTTCCCATTTCGATCCGCACTCGCTCAGCCAGACTGCACTGCTGCAGACTGTTTCCAGGACCACCACGTGGAGGTGGAGTGCGGTCTTGACCAGCTCTGGTTCGCTGGTCCTGATGCAAGCAGTACAGCTATGGGTCGCTGACTGCATTCACTATTGCTGCATCTTGGGGTCCCATATATATATATATATTGAATCAATTTGATTTTATTTGAAAATTATCCAACAGAACAAAGAAAGATCCTGTACATAAATAAATTATAAATTGTACCAACAGTCTTTATTGAATTATTTAAGTTTGGTTCTTAATTCTTGTTGGTTAGTTAATTATCCCTAGCAGAGTCATTGTCTAAGGTTAGTCGGGGGAGGGGCGCCATAGGAATCTAAAATAGTACATTACCATCTCATCTAGGAACCTATACAGCTTGACTACCTTTGATGTCGATACACCATTACTCTTTTCAGAGAATGGGGTATTTCTTGTAAGACCATTCTCTTATCTGGCACCATCCTGGTATCATCTGATACATCTTTTTGTCCAGGATATTATCATCATCATTATATCTTTCCTCTCGCTACACATATGCAAACGAAGAAAAAAATTATATTTCTTGTGATTTTGAGAGAGAGAGAGAGAGAAAGAGAGAAGGAATGTCGAAAGGTATTACACGATCTAAACATCAGCAGCTCGGCTGTAATTTAATATACTAAACCTTTGTTCCCCCACTTGAAAACAGAAAACGTGTGCGCCCAAGCTGTCGGTCATGCACGACGTGTCTCACATTGGAACTCACTAATAATATTATCTGTATTAATCATCATCCAAGTCCAAGTAATATTCAAATGTTTAAGGAGGTATTACTCCGTCGTATTACTTTCTACTTACAGTCAGTTTCTTTATTCATACATTCTTACTGTTTTTGTTGACTACCGGTACCGTGTTTTTTCAGCACTCATGTTACCTCTCCCGCTTAATGAAACATCTTTTCTCACACGTCTGCCAGGAATCGGTCTGCTCAAACGATTTTTCTCCCTCGTAATCCCATGTGTATACAGAGATAAAGAATGCCGTCACATTCAAAGCATTAAGCGATTCTCAGATAAGGAATCTAGGCTGTCTAGTTATTTGTTCCAGTTTCTCTTCTCTTCTACATTTTTTTATAGTTGCCTGTAGATGTCTTTGAAAGACGATGGAGGATATTTAAGACGCTAACGAACATTGACACCCCAGGTCGTGATTCACTGTGTGCAAGCATAAAGCTCAGATCGCTATCTTCACGTGCCCCCAGGTTGAAATCTCTTATCTTATCCCTGCAGTGTTTTCTTCAGCTGGAGTATAATTGTCTTGAGCTTCGCTCCCCACCAACTTCTCATGACAGTTACCGTTTACGTACCCTTTAAGGTGGCGCCGACACTGTCTCAGGTTGACCTCGCTGGCTCCCGCCGTCTCCACTCAGTAGCGGGCTTCGTCGTAGGGACTATTTATTTTTTTTTGTGTGTGCTGCTGATTGTGTTTGCTGTACGGATGACTGGTTTAGTTTCTAGGTTGTTTTTTTTTTTTTTTATTTCACCTGTGTAAGTCATACAAGCCCCGTGTAGTCATACAAGCCCCGTGTAGTCAGTCATACAAGCCCTGTGTAGTCATACAAGCCCCGTGTAGTCAGTCATACAAGCCCCGTGTAGTCATACAAGCCCCGTGTAGTCATACAAGCCCCGTGTAGTCATACAAGCCCTGTGTAGTCATACAAGCCCTGTGTAGTCAATACAAGCCCCGTGTGGTGCCCGGGGGTAACTGAGGACACAAAGAAAGAATAGGAGGACTGTTCCCCCATGCATGTCGTAAGAGGCGGGTAACTTGGGGATGTACAAAACCGCATCATGTAAAACAGATTGCAACTGATGCCACTGCTGCAGGAACACATGAATGCTATGGTTTAGGCTTTCTCCAAGAGGACAGGGTCAAGGTCAAGGATCCCGTTACACGCCCATTGAGGCATATTGGGAATATGGTGTTAGGCCCACATTTCTTGACCATCGGCACACTAGGGGTGATGTGGTCAGCATCACGCCGGCCGCCTTAACCTTCCCAGAGTTGCTTTGCTACCCAATTCATGAGGCTGAGGCGACCCCGGAGCCGTTTGCGGTCTAAAAAATCCCACCTCAACTGGGGATCGAACCACGGACCACGAGCTAGGAAGCCAGTGCACTAACCACGCGGCTCCAAGGGGACAGGCTGCATGTAAATATCATGGGAATTTTTAAACAAAAAAATATAGATGAATGAAGTGTGATCAAAAAAAGAAAAAGAAATAAAATTATGGTTATCTCATTCACCGTTAGGCTCTGCCGTTGTTGAACTCTTAATTAAAAAAAAAATTCCATGTCGACATTGAAAAAGAAAGAAAGACAGACTGACAGACAAACAGAAAGAAAGGAAAAGATGGAAAGAAAGAATGAAAAAATGCAGCATGCAAAATCAGAAGAGTGACAATTTGGAATGTTCACCTCATTAGTAAGGAAAAGAAGTAAATAAACCAACACGCAATAACTTTTTTTTTTTTTTAACTAAACAATCTCTTAGTAATGCTTATCTCATTCACCAATAATGAATGATGAGTTTCTACTTCATTATCTCATCTATCCCGTCCCCCCAAACTACTCCGACACTGAAAAAGTGTGTGTGTGTGTGGGGGGGGGGGGGGTGGAGACGGGGTTGAAGGACCACTCAAACGGTTACTCAGTATTGAATGTCTTCACCAGTAATTACTAGCTCTGTCGTCGTGGTATCTAAAACAGCGACGGAGCCTCAAGCCCCAGCTATTACTGACGCTGACGTATGAAATTGTTAGATCCGCGGACTAATGGGCGTATTTCATCGTGACGCCAGCTCGTCACAAGGCGAGCTACTTTGTATATTTATGTGATTCTGACTCGATGAAAAGATACGGTCTCTGCTTTTGCTTGTGGTGGAATCCTTAGAGAAGCCAGTTTGAAAAGTGAGTAAACACAAAGTTCAACTCGACGACATGACAAGAGAAAAGAAAAAAAAAGACTCAAAGAACACTTTGTTTAAAGGATGTCTTGCTATCTGTCTGTTAACATTCATGAGTAATTCGTCATGTCGTTCACAAATATAAATTTTCGTGAAGAGTGTTTAAAAATTATGTATACAAACTTTGAATGCGGATAACTCAGTTATCATTTGAGATAAAATTATGGCATTTTCACATTTAAAGTCACAAATGTTCAAAGTGTCGACGACCTGCAACAATGCATTGTTCACATCAGTGAACAACTGACTGCCATTGTGTATTGTTGTGGCGAGATGGATGTTGGATTGATAGAAAATTTGAAAGTATAGTTCCTAGAACTGGAGAAGATAGCTGGTGAACTAGTGGTAGGGATGGTACAGGACAAGTCAGGTAGTTAACTGCACAGTTCTAGATTTAGCTGTAGAAGAGAGCTGTGAAGTAAGTGTCGCGAGAGGTCAAGATAATATGATGGTGATATCTTGGACAAATAGATGTATCAGATGATACCAGGATAGTGCCAGATAAGGGACTGGTCTTAAAAGAAATTGTCACAGTGGGAAGATGGTAGTTAACTCTATTTTTAGTACTTCGCGTAGATTTGACTTAATTGGCCGTAGAGAAAGCTGATGACTTATAATTCTGTATGATTCGATCTGTATAGTGGTGAGTAATCACAGTGACAACACGGTGCAGTCAGGGTCTAAATGAGGGACAGTTATCTTTGTAGCTGGCACGTAGCTCTACGTGTTGTGTGAACCAACTATGGTAGCAGTGGTAATCACGATGGACAGAACGTGAATAACAATTGTCTATCTTAACTCAACTGCCAACAACTAACACAGGAACTCCCTAATTCTTGTGTAATATAACTCAAGGTCTGAGTTAGTCTGGGCATTGGTTTAATTTGACTCTACTGGCATACAGGTTAGCGGTCATATTCGTAGCAATATTTAATAACAGCGTAGGGAAATATCTCTAAGGGGTATGTTACTTTATAAAAGCACGTGGTACAAATATAATCTCACTCTTGAGTGTTAGTGTCAACCAATTTCTCTGGTGGTTCAATTATGGTAAATACCAAGGGAGACAGTTATGATTTGATGATCCATCTTTGTACAGCCCTAACTTCCGTTTCCAAGGCTAACGGATCACCCCTGAAACGTTCCTTCCTTATTATTCCGAAATATTTCATTAAACGATTCTTCCTTATCTATTTTCTTTATAACACAATGTGATTCAACAACTGTGTAGCCACGCTAAGGTCATTTACCAACTTGAGTTAAATGGAAATACGACCCCCCTTGTAGGCCTGTTGTTATAATGTCGACCTTGATAAATGACATTTCTCTGGTCGTGATATTTTTCTGGTATTTCTACTCGAGTCAGAGTACGCTTCCCGCTTCTCTTAACCCTTGCTCCCTGATTGAATCATGTTAGCTACTTCTCCTCGATGGCAGTTTGTCTTCAGGTCTAATTACTTTAGATTTTCTTAACATCTGCCCCTTTTGACTCGTTGGTTAACTGGGTCTTGTCTCCATCTTGGATTATATTCCTCTCTCTGACGTCAAACCTAACATTTTTCCCTTTTTCGTAACTAGGTATGAGAGTATTCCCTCTCTCATTGACTGCCGACTCTGTTCTGACGTCATCAAATGTGGATAGACACTGTATGTCACTATTCCTGTGACAAAATACCACATTCTCTGAAAAGAATAATGGTGTATCGACATCAAAGGTATAGTCAAGCTGTATAGGTTCCTAGAAGAGATGGTAAGGTACTATCTTAAGTTCCTATGATGCCCTTTCCAGACTAACCTTAGACTATGACTCTGCTAGGGGTAATTAACTAACCAACAAGAACTATGAACCAAACTTAAATAATTCAATAAAGACTGTTGGTACAATTTATAATGTATTTATACATTTTTTTTTTTTTTTTTTTTTTCTTATCCAGCGGCACTTGGGCTTTCAGCCCTTCGGCCCAATGACATGTCATTGCGAGGCTGGGGAACCTGAGGACTTTCCTTCCAACCCGGTCAGGAGCTTCGCTGCTTCCCATCCACAGAGGGTTTATCACAGGAGCCGTTCAGGCTATTCAGTCAAATTTCCGGCCGTAAACATTTCTTCAAACGCCGACGCCCGGGTTTGAACCATGAACACCTGGTCGCCAGTACAACGCCGAAGCCATTACACCAGCGCGGCTCCCAATGTATTTATATACACGATCTTTCTTTGTTCTGTTGGATAATTTGTAAATAACATCAGTTTGATTCAAAAATATAAATGGTGTCACTTTCAATTATTTACATTACATTTACAGTTACATGAAACTTAATACAGTTCATTATCGTCTGTTGACTTGATCCTTTATGACAACTGTCTTTCCTCTGTGCTGAACTTGAACAATGTTATTATTATTATATCACAAAGTATAAAGACTTTTACTATGTTCTCTCACCACAGTCTTATGTTTCATTATTACTCTGTTCTTTTGTAGGTAATAATATTGTAGGATTTAAGTTCCATGTTCTTGAACTCTATATTCTTAAAGTTTTAATTTCTTTGGTGTGGAACAGTTTGTAAAGTCAAGTAGCCTCAAACAAGGCTATTTATCTGGAATAAGTCTTCTAGGCCTTTCCCAGCACTGTAACTGGAAAGAATACCAACGCTGCGGTTCTTCCCATTTTAAAGGTGGCACTGTTGAAGACCCTCTGACATTTCACAAGGGCTTAAACAACACGAGCTCCCTCCAGCTGATTTAGGCTCGATAGAATTAGTAACTCTTCAAGGCAGGATTTAACACTCAATCACATGCAGACCGGAATTTAATGGTTCTACAGACTGTTTTCACCTGCAGAAGGCAATGGAGTCTGGTAGTAGACGTTTTCACCCGTGTCTGTGATTTGAATTTTGCGGCAAGACCTTTCTGGTGGTTCTTTCCGCTATTTATACTCAGTTGTCTTCCGTACCAGAAAGCATCTAGGCCAAAGTATGATGCAGTCTCGAAAAAGTGTTAACAGTAGGCGATCTGTGCTAGTGTGAAAAATCCGAAATCGTTCTAGTTTCTTTATTTCTGAACCGATTTCCTTCATCCAAAGCTTATATTATTCTCAGGACTAAACTCTATCTATTGATCCTTTTCCTTGGTTAATCCTACTTTTCACTCCATGCTCCGCTGTCTTAAAATCACAATAACTTCTGCTCTACGCCACAACCAGTGAAATAATATATCTCTGCCTAAAGCTAATGATCCCTATTATCGAATTAGTCCTTCCTTACGAATGTATACCGTTATTAACTGCACAGTGCCTTTCGAAAACTTGTCAACATCTACACTTTTTCGTCTTCCTACTAAAAGGCCTTACAAATTATTAGCATTGCGTGACCCGAGCTGCCGGTTTGATTGGTTGCTTGACTTCTGGGAATTTCTGTATGGTGTAATGTTTTGAATGATGGCCGATATACGATTCAGACTTCATCACAGTAAGTCACCTTCTCGCTATGTTCTATGCTCCAAGGGTGTCTCTATAAATATGTGGGTGCAGCTCGCTTTTATTCCCTACCAGTTTTAAATTATTAATATTCTTTGGCAACACATCAAAATTATAGCTGGAAATTTGAATAATTCAATAACTGCAGTTATTTAAAAAAAAAATCAATGTACTTTATTGATTAATGAAGTATAGAAAAAAATTACATGGTAATTAATGTCTTACAAGATTTTACAGATAAGTTAAAACAAAATAAATATATTGTCACTGTTTGGTCATTCTTCTTCTTCTTCCGTCCTTAGCCAACGACCGGCAAAGCAGTCAGCAGTGGCCATTACGCCTAGTGGCGTCTTAAGGGCAACAGCGAATAGATTTTCTCTGCCGTTGTTCCCATCACGCCTAATGGCGTCTTTAGGGCAACGACAAATCAATCCGTTTGTTGTTGTTTCCGTAATCAAAGTGACTGGCAAACGGGTGATCAGCCCGTTGGGTGTTTGGTCATTGTCATCATGTTATTGGCTTGGGTGTCTTGGTTTTTGTTTTCACGTTACGTTTTACAAAACTTGCTTGATACGTTGTAGTAGCTGACTTCCCTTGGTCGCTAAAACATCCGGACATTGAAGACACTATGCTTATGCCAGGAACAGTGTTTCTCCACTGATAAACCGTTCACTTTTCCAAAATTGTCTCACGTTTTCACTACTAGTTGAACCTGCAAAATACGACCAGGTTATGGTGTGACGGTATTGCTTCTCCTGCTTTGCAGTAGTGGTCCAACAGTAGCCTAAACTCAAGAGTGTCTAATATGAGCTTCAAAGGTGTCTACCTTCGCACAAGAGTACTCTTGGCAGATTTGTAAATAGAAGGGTAATGACGCTTCTATCTCAGTGGAGTGTGCGCAAGATATTCAGATAAGCGAAAACTATGCTGCATTGGCTGAGCACGTTAATTCTAAAATCTGCCGACAACTTTTGTGAATAATTGAGCCGCGCTGGTGTAATGGTTACCACATTGCGCTGGCGATCAGGTGTTCAAGGTTCAAGCCCGGGCGTGAGGCATTTGAAGGAGTGTCGTCGACCAGGATTTTGACTGAATAACCTGAACGGCTCCTGAGATAAACCCTCTGTGGATGGGAAGGAGCAAAGCTCCTGACCGGTTTGGAAGGAAATTCCACAGGCTCCCCAGCCTCGCAATGACATGTCATTGGGCCGAAGGGCTGAAAGCCCAAGTGCCGCTGGTTAAGAAAAAAAAAAAGAATTAAGCAAAGATTAATCTTAGTTCGTTGCGGTCCTGCCCCCGCATCTGGTTGTAACGAAGCCAAGTAAAAAGCCAATCGTTTTCAAACATGCATGTCCCGTGGGGAATTTCAAAATATTTCCGACATGGGCAAATTTTGCGCGTGATGCAAAGGTCACGTTTTCCGTATATGGCAATCAAACCACCGATACCTCATGTACCAACTTACAAACACATCGGTAATTTATCTCAGCAATGTGTCTCAGATGTAGCAAATTATTATTATCTAAAGTAATCTTGTCATAACAAGTCGGACAGGAAGCGATAATGTCATACGTGTCAGACCAAAATGTGTTGCACAGACGAGGATCTTGTTATCTCTCGCTTAAGCACACAACTCTACACGAAGACTAAGCAGACCAATATGGGTTTACCTGCGCTTAATCTCAGCAAAGCTGTGCCGCGCCTAACAAATGTGAGGTATACAGCAACGAGGAGTGTCAAATGTTTTGACAATATCAAATATCTGCTGCCTAGCAGAAAAAGAAAAGGGTGCGACCTGGAAAAATCACAATAAAATCAGTACAACAAATGTAACTGATTACTGCCGTAGTGAAAGAGAGATCGAGAAGAGGTCGCCTCAAAATCCATCACGTGACATATGGTATCTGTGGTTTATAACCAAGATGCCCCTCTTGTGCTGACTGGCCACTGTTGAACAAACTCTTCATTTCGACAACGCTGTCTTGGGCTGTGGTTAAGTCAGTCAAAAGGGGGTAGTTGTACAACAATACAATACAATAGAATTTTTTAACATCACTTAAAGATATTTTCCGAATCCAGTCATGATTACTCCCCTTTGGCTTAGCATTATGCCGAAGGTTGCAACATTGTTTCCCTATAGTACATCGACAAAGTGTGCCGAAATAAAGACAAGAGAGAAAAAGAGAAGACGAGCTCTTTGTGCACAACACCCAAAAGCAAAGCCCTAAAAAGGACTAAGCTTTTATTGCTAAAGTTGGTCAGTCCTAAAGGGTTTCTAGCTGAGCCAATGCGGTCCAGGATTGAGGTTATACATTGGTGGGAGCCCTCTTTCTTCGGGCACAAGGCAAGATATAGACATGAGGATTTATGTTATTTAAGCATAACATTAATTTTAAATATTCCACCAGTTTTAGATGTACATTAATTCACTAAGATATTTCGTAAGCTTAACGATCTATACACTCATACACTCAGAACAGTGGTACTTCGAAGTCTACGGCCGTTAGAAGCTTCGATCTACACATCGCTCACAATAGCGGTCAGTTGTGGCTTCTTCTCAGTTATCTTGTTGTGATATGGGTTAAGACTTCTAATATATAAGAGTCTTCTTCTTCTTTGATCCTTAGCCGCCGACCGTCAAAGCAGTCAGTGGCCATTACGCCTGGTGGCGTCTTGTAGGGCAACAACAAATTGATTCCACTTTGCTCGGTCGGCGGCCATCCTTCGTACAGTGCCCCAACTCTGGTTCATTCTTTGCATCTCAGCCTCCACAGTCCTCCGCCAAGTTGTTTTTGGTCGGCCTCTCTTTCGTTTTCCTTCAAGGGTCCATAGCATAGCTGTTCTTGTGATGGCATCGGGGTCTCTTCTGAGGACATGGCCAATCCAGCGTCTGCCAGCTATGATGGTGTGCATGTCCTCTTGCTTGCTCCGAGTAAACAGATCTTGGTTGGTGATGATATTCGGCCAAAAGATTCGGAGAATTTTCTTAGGCATGTTGTGTGAAAAGAGGACAATTTCGACATTTCCTTCTTTGTAACTCTCCAGCTCTCCGCGCCATAGAGAAGCACAGAAAGCACACAGCTCTGATATAATCTTAATTTTGTGCTTGTGCTGTACTGAGAGGACTTCCAGATGTTGTTTAGACTAAAAAAGGCTGTTCTTGCTTTGTTCATTCTGTTGTTGATGTCTTTGCTTGCTCCGCCGTCTGGTGTTACTATGCATCCTAGGTATGTGAAGGCATCTGTCTGTTCCAGTTGCTGATTCCTTACTGATATGGGCTGAGGGTTGCTCACATTGAGCGTCATGACCTCTGTCTTCTTTATGTTGATGTTCAAGCCCACCTGCTGGCTATACTTATTAAGTCTATCCGTTTTTTTCCTGGATGTGTTGATGTGAATGTGCTTGCAGTGCAATGTCATCTGCATATTCCAGATCTTCCAATGTAGAAAATGTAGTCCATCTTATTCCTCTTGGATTGCCCTCTGTTGTCTGGCGCATCACCCAGTCTATGACTGTTAAAAATAGAGTGCTTGATAAGGGGCATCCCTGTCTGTCGTAGATTTTCGATAGGGGAATTAAGACTTGGGTTGGTCCCTTCTGAATAGCTTGGAATGAGTGAGAGTCGCAGTGGGAGTTAGTAAAGGAAATAGATTCCACGAGTGAGATGATAGAATAGTGATAGAGGCTGTCTCTGAGATGCGAGAAAATCTTCTCTCTCTCCCTCACCTATCTTCTACGACAGATTTTAAGCAGTCAGACAGTCTACCACATATACATTAAATATATGTATACCAACAGATCTCTACCCACTCACGTGCACGCACATACAGTGACGACAGGTAGACACACAGACGTGGGGAAACTATAAAAATGATTATATAGATATTTAGAACGAGCTGACCAACACGCTGATTAATTTATGGTTAAGTTTATTTATCATATTAAACTTACGACACAACATATAAAATTTACATCAAAAGAAAACATATACAAATTGTCATCAAATTCAAGAAAATACTACAAGGATGATAGACCCGTTATGATCTGCCCTCTAGATTTAGCCCCCAGTCCCGTTTAGGAAAAAGATGATGGCCCAAAGAGGATCAATGATACATTAGCGGTAATCAAATGATTTTCCCCTGTTAAAGGTATGGATAGACTTAGATATACTCTGATCTATTCTAAGGGAAAATATGGTTAGCAATACTTGCATAAGGACAATTAGAACAGCAAAATGGGTGCCAAATTTCAACAATGGAGAAATCCCTCAGTCCAACATTCACTCTAGACATTCAGCCGTGTACACGTGCACATACTCACTGTTTTGGTAGACATATCTGGGAAACACAATTTTGTTAGGACATTCACATACAGAATCACCAGAGGTAGTCGTAGCCAAGAAAACCCCAGCTCCACAAAGTCAGATAGAATTCACTGCTTCAGGGAACGTTTCCTTGGTATTTCTTATTCTAGGATATCTGTCTATGTCACATTAAAAAAAATCTTGTCCAGGCACGAAAGTTTACAGTGAGCACCGTGTCAATAGCTTAAGTTTTCTAGTAATAGGAATGTCAGGTCGGTGCCTTCTCTCAGTATAGGATTTACTTTGGTCACACCACAGATTTGTCCACAAAAATAATCTAGTCGGACAATGTTAATGTTATTTCTTGTAATATTCACGCCGCCAGGCAGAAAATTTACGTAGAGTTTATGAAAGAATTTAAGATCTAGCGCAAAGGCCCCGTATTGATCATTACAGTCTTTGAAACCCGTTAGTGGGATATAGTATTTCTGTATAACTCTGTTGGCATATGCACTGTCAGACCAGTGTTACTTGAGAAACCCACGTGGTTCAAAATAAGGACTGTCTATTTCTTCACAAATATGAAACTCTTATTAAACGCCGGTAAAGTTCGGGTCACCCCAGTATTTCCTGAATAAAAGGAAAAGCACATATAAATCATTTACATATTATGTACTCAATATAACTTACATTTTAAACAGCAAGCCGACCGCTTGACTTATTATTTAAACTTCCGGTGCAATAAGTTATATTTAAATCAATCATCAGGAATTAGGAATATCTGCGTATTCCGTCAATATTCACTGATGTCGCATCTAGCATTTATGAGTTAGTTTAGAAAAAAAATACTCGACTGAGTAGTTAGCAGTTAAATTAAATTCATTATAGCTACATGTTTGTTACGCTAGAAATATAATTTATTCTGCTTTCCACTGTATGCGTCACTAGAAAAATAATACAAACTATAAATTAGTTGCTCTGCACCAAATCTAACTAGGGAAATAGCTAAGCGATTAAACACTTTAAACCCTACACACAATACTAGATATATAATATTAATATACCTCGACACAGAATTACTAAGAACTAATCCACTTCGACCAAACTAAAGGCCATCTCTATTAACAGAGATATTTAGAAATCGAACCAAGGCTTGTTCTAGTCTAACTGCGAATTACTGAGTGCCTGAAATCAGGTTTGCAACTCTAGTTATATCTATGAAACGGACAAAGAATCCCACTGTTTCGAAACCACGAAACAGCGCCCGTCTCTCCCCTTCTCTAACACCCTACGTCAGCTTCCCTCATGTCGTAACAGCCATCAGTGACCGAGAGCGCGCGTTTGTTGCAAATCTCAGACAGCCTATCTGCGGTGCGGAGCGATTTTTCACGCTACGCCGGGTTATTCTGCCGACGACTCTGAACTGACACTCATACTACTTCGCACCTCACGCTGACCGGGGCCCACAATGAGCCGTGTCAGCTGGGATTTCCAGACCAATGTCTGAAACTGCGACTCTAAGGTGTAAATATTCGCTCCTACTTAAGCGTTCGGACGATGCAACTCGTTGTTGACCGGTGAAAAATGCAGACGGATGTCGGCTCTCTCATAGCCTTCTCACGCGTTTACATCGAGAATCTAACTCAAGAGTGTCGTGTCATCTGAAGGTGCAGACCCAAGTCGGCTCGATGTCTGAGATAGCTGCAACTTAATTGCCCTTCTCGTCTGACTGACATCTAAGTAATAGAATTACGTATCCCAGTATGAGAAAAAACCCCGGTAAAGTTTGAGAATACTGAAGAAAATATTTTTCGCAAACGAGTGTTGCGAAAAATACAGGAAAAAACAAGTAAGGAAAGATAATAAAATAAAGGATGCGGGTGAGAGAATAGGAAGAAGATGTAGGCAATTTAATGATATAAAGACCTACGTGACACTGTCGTACTCCTGTCTTCACTTCAAAGGTTAGGTTGCTCTGCCCAATGCTGCACGTAAAGTTGGCATAAAGGCTTTTTATGACTGACACTATGCAGCTTGGAAATCCATATAAGAGTCAGCCATCCGGAAATCTTCCCATCTTTTCCAGATCTTGAAGTTATTTCGGAAAGTAAGGACCTGTGTCTGAGACGGGCGTTTATACTCAATCTAGATCTAACCCTTGCTGATCTCCTGGGTAGTGATATCGGATATCTAACCTTCTCTGATAATGGCGAAAATATATAAGGTCCGGTGTGCAAGTTGCGCGCGTCACACATTCCTCGGCAGTTGGAAATCGTAAAGAGTAGGCCGCACGGCCGCTGCCCTGACAAAAATGTAAAAATGAGGAAATCTACACACCACAAAAATATTTATAGAATTCTACGGAGTTTGTGCACTGTCCTGAGTTCCTCCTTGTGTGATCTAAGGGTGGAGACTGGAGCACTGATGAAGTTGTCTGAATGCAATGAACATGGTCGTTGTGGTGGATTAACACCGGGAAGGTTATTGATGGTATATAAAAGAAAATATATGTGTCTACAGCGTGAGGTCAAGCTATGTAAGACCCTGAGTCTAATAGTTGAAAATGGTGTTGATGGGTTCTCAGGGGACCTAACGCTACCTCCCTCAGATCTCACGCTGTGCAATATTTTTATATCTATTGTGTGATGTTTGTTATATGGCTACGTGTCTAGGGTAATGCAAATGTAGTGATAAATGCCTGAAAAAAACAAACACACTTTAACTCAATGAAAATTAAATCAACAAGACTGGGGTTAAAGTTATAATATTATCTTACAATTTTAATTTCCTGTACCGCAAATCTTTTGGGACAGGAATGTTTAAAATTTAAAATGAAGTGTGTTTATGTACAGCATTAAATAAATATGAAGGACATCTTGTCCATAAATGTCAATACTACAATGTTTATAGAATTTTATTCACTGCTGAAACAATGCTGTCCTATGAAGTGTCACTACTTGGAAGGACTGGGTGTCTCCTCATTTCACAAAACAGTTTATAGTAGCGTGTGGAGAATACAACGTGATGAAATGACATAAGCCCGCAATCTTATGGCTTATCTTGTTGTTTCTTTGAAGATAGATAACTTGCTCGAAAATACACACTCGTTCACTACCGTGTTCTCTGGAGGCAAATAAGACTTCAACATTCAAGCAACCAGCATGGTGCCTCGAATCTCTGCAGCTCCAGGTTATGGCTCACTGGGTAATATATGACTCAACCCTGCAACAAGAGGAACAGTCCTCCCTAAGTACTCTAGTTATGTATCTCCACCACTAACAATTAAACATCATTAAACATGCGTTGTGATCAGATAAAAGAGCTAACCAAAATAGCTACCGTCCCTAATTTTAATTGTGACTGCTTCATACTGTGGTAAAGTGGGATGTTATAAATTTTTATAGGGGACTTAGTGTACTGACTGAGATCAGCTGTGAAGGTATCTGTATCTAATAGGTGTAGTGTTTTACAGATAACCTTACTTGCTACCACATTATGCCTCAGTCAGAATTATTCTGGAATATTGTGATGACTACGTTAAATGTCTAGGGTATGTATATGATGAAGTGTAAGTCACAACAACAACAGACAGATAAACAATTTAATTTATTCCACCACACTTGACAACACTGTGACACTCACACACATGTAACATTCTATAAGACTATCTTAAATGAGTCACTGGTAAATTTTCAAATATCAATATGTATTAAGTACTTTTCATTAATATATATGTCCTGATTCAAATACAAGTGAACCAGGGATCACAATCAATTTTAATTACAATTTATATGTACAGAATTTATCAATATGAAACTTGCAGTGACATATTTTATTAATATTATCCTATGTGTGTCAGTTGTGTAGTAGTAATATGAGGTAATACTGGTTTTGTTTTTTTCAAGCTATGTTGTTATTTGTCATCATGACTTCAAGTGTTTGTTTATGTTGGAACTAGTATTGGAGATGTTCTCAGTTCCTTTCATTAAAACCATTAATTTCCCCTCTTATTTTTTATACAATGTCAGTTTAAGATGGGGTTACATAATGTTGAGCTCCGCTGGCCACATAGGCTTATCTTTCGTGATGGCGGCAGGAAAAGACTCCTCTGCTCGATTGCTCCCCTGTGTTCTGGAGACACCTCACTGTTTGCTATATGGACCAAGGAGTCTGCTGTCCGCCTCTGGATTCAGCAAAGCTCTGACCAGGTGCTGCTCAATAACTTTAGGACCACAGTCCCTGAAACAAGAAGGTTGTACCTCCTACTTCAGAACTAATTTATACTCTATTTCTACACTGAGCACAATACATAACAAACACTGAGTTAAGAGCGGTAGGCCAACTGCTATCTTCATCTGAAACAATTTTCACCAGTATATTCCTTCCTAATGGTTACTACGCCTCTGCAATTCCAGCATTATTTCTTTCTAGTCAATAAAATAGGTGTCAGTATACTGTTTGGCAATTCCATGTAGTTTTACTTTCCTCCGACACCTTCTGTTCAGGTTGGAGCACTATATAGGCTTCACCTCATGTTCGCTACTGACCCACATATATATACAGACATAAATTATCAATTTACATTCAATTTTCATTAAAAAGATGTCAAATATTTCAAGCTTACCACAATTCATGGAAATAACACAGAATTACGTTGACTGGCAATGAATATAGCACAATTTCGATCTGCCGATGTCCCAGGCTTTTATTTAGAAAAATATGCACTGGTGCTCAACGCACTGGTTCTGTAGTAAGTTTATTTGAACATGTGGTGCTGACCTGACGCCTCTAATTGACTATATTCGCGGGTCTAACCAATCGTGCCATGTTTACCCAATCGTTTGAAAAAAAGTACTCCTACTCCCGTTTCCCCTGACAACAAAAGATAGTATTTATAGCCCGACTAATCGTGTTTAGCCTTACATTTCTTGCGCTCCAATCAAATCGGATTTAACATGGAGACCCATTTCCAGTACAATGGTGGGGTGAAAATCTGCCACTGAGCGATTCTGATTTGGGTGTTGTCTGACACCCTCACTATTTTCTTTTGGCTATAATTTGTCAATTCCTAGACTATTTGCGTAACACTCAACATATTATTTGTCAGCAAGTCCTAAGGAACCCAAATATACAAATTTAAAGGAGCTAAGTGGCTGCGTTCAAAATATGCACTTTCTTCTACCTCCTGTTTACTTCGAATACGATGTGGTGTCTGGGTACTGTAATGTTTTCAAACGTAAACCAGTATAATGTCATATTTCCTAATAAGAATTTTCAGGTTTTTAAAAACTAACTCTCGTATGGGTAGTGTTTTTTATCACTGTCGATTTGAAAAAAGCTAGTGCTTGTGGTCTTACACGCGTGATGGTAGTAATTGTATAGCGAGACGCGTGTTTAGTGTTGCATGCGTCCCTGCTTTCAGCCCTCCCTTCTTTCTATCTTTAGTCCATCTGTCTTTCGTTTTTGGGTAACGTAGTGTATAAAACGACATGAATGGAATTTTAAATCTAGGTCAACTTGCGTATCTCAAGGTTTTTCTTAGAAAGGCAGTACACGTTTTATCGTAGAAAGCGGGTATTGAAGCAGTAGGCTTTTACTATCAACGTGAAACGTTACAATTTGCAGACGAAGTAGAAAACAAGGGGGATTTCGAGTACAGTCAATGTGACAGCACTGTTCTTTACCATTCTTCTTTCCTTTATTGAAGTTATTTGTTAGGCTTTACATTTATCTTTTAATTTATATATGTGGATTAGAATTTCTCACGACAAATCCTCCCCACTTAAAACAGACGTTATATGTCAGTCTATAATTCTATATACACATAGAGAAATTTATTATTTTTCCTGGAGTTTAGGGTGATTCTCATCACACGGATGGCGGCTTAAAAAATCCGCTCCCAGATTTGTTTTTCCACTTAGATACTCTATGCTAAACTCAAATGGCTGCATCAATAAAGACCAACGGAGTAATCTAGAATTCTCATGTATAGCCTGTGCTAGAAACGACAAAGGTTTGTGATCCGTTTGCAACTTAAATGCCTTCCCATACAGATAAATATTGAATTTCTTTATCGCCCATATTACTGCAAGACATTCTTTTTCGCTAGTTGAGTAGCTGGTTTCAGCTTTATTCAACTTTCTGCTAGCATATGCCACTGGGCTTAATTCCCCATCCAATGCATCTGATCTCTGTAGCGGAGTTGCACCTAACCCAATATTACTGGCATCAGTCCTTACCATGAATTCTTGACTTAAGTCAGGTAATTTCAAAATAGGTTTACTTGTGAGCTTTTCCTTCAATTCTTGGTAAGCCATTTCACATTGTGGTGTCCATGTAATTCGATCTGGATGTCCTTTACGTGTCAAATCAGTTAACGGTGCACATATGGAATTAAAGTTTTTGATATACTTTTGGTAGAAACCACATAATGAGACAAAGGATCTCACGTCTTTCTTGGTTTGTGGTCTCGGGGCTTTCTTTAGTTTCTCTAAATTCTTTGGGTCAGGGGTCATGTTTCCCTGATAAACTGTGTGTCCCAAGAATTCCAATTCTTTACATCCAACGCAACATTTGGTTGGTCGGGCTGTTAAATTCGCTTCCCTAAGTCGATTAAACAGCATGTTCAGAGAGTCAATGTGTTCCTCAAATGTTTCTGTTGCTATAAGGATATCATCCATGAAATTTGTGATACATGGGTTATTCAGAGGGTCCAATAATTTTCTCATCATTCTAGAGAAAACACTAGGCGCATTCCAGACAGGTGTGGGGTCTATCAGTTTCATATCATATTCAAATAAGTTTGTATGCCCTGGTCGGTCTGTTAACACCTCTGCATGATTATCTAGAACCTGTTGTACTCTCTCTTTCTGAGTTTTCGTTAAATGTGTACTGATTTTCACCTGTGCCGCTGTCTCACAGGGGTGTAATGGATATTCAAATGATGAAAGTGGTTCCTTTTTCATCTCCATGGCAAAGGACAAGGTCAACAAGTGTGTCTCTTCCTGATGTTCTCTTTCCAAATATTTCTTCAGGAGATTCACATGATAGATTTTTTCTTTCCCCTTCTTATCTATCTTATAATTGGTTCTAGACACCTTCTCTAGAACTGTATATGGACCTTGCCATCCAATTTGTAACTTATTCTGACTCCCGGGGAGAAGAAGCAGTACCTTCTCTCCCACAGCCAAATCTCTGTCTTTTGCTTTCCTGTTATAATAGGCAGCATGTTTCTTCCTGGCTTGTTTCAAATTTTCATTGGCAAGTTTCCAGCCAGTTTTTAAACGAGTGGTCAGCTCATTCACATATTGGTATGAGGATGTAATGTTTTCCTCTGCTTTTTCATCAGTCCACGTTTTTAACAGCGTTACATGTGGAGCTTTAATTTTGTGGACCTATTTGTCCATGCACCGGTATGGTCTCTTCCACTAGAAGCGCTATAGTGATGATTTTTCTTCCCAGAATTTTCATGCACAAAACGACCGCTACCGATTCTTCTCTTGGGTCTGTCTCCCCACTTAAAATTCTTGATGAGAGATTTCCTCTCTACATCCTCTTCCTCCAGTTTGTTTAAGTCCGATTGAGGGATTTTCGGCTTATCCTGGGGTAAGACATCTTTTTGCACTCTCCGCATAGTGGCCATTGTAAAACAGTTAAGTGAAGCTTGTCCGTGAAAAGGGGCTTCCCATTCCCTTTGGTCCACTTTATCAAATTTATTTTTCCTTTTATTATCAGGCCTGATTTTGCCCCTTGGCGTGTCCAGGTCCTGATCAATTTTCCCACTTGTGGGTGTTCCCTCATGTGCTATGCTACACCTTTCTACAAAATTCTCAATGTCCCATCTTGCCTTGGGCCAATAATAATTGTGAGCCACCTTTTGGATGATGGTGCCTATTTTCTCATGGTCCCCATCTGGTTTCACATGTAGGCTCCTTATTAATTCTGCCCTATATCTTTTAGGAAGTACCAGCTGTCCCTGACCTTTGGATCTAGCTCCAGTATTCCTATACATCAACTTGTTTTTCATGTAAAAATCTCCCTTGCCTGGAGTTGTATGACAAGTTGACAATTTCCTGAAACAAGGCTTGAGGGTCCTATCCCCAGCCTGTGCCTTCCTCATCTCTTCTGGAGTGGTATCTATCAGAATATCCTCCTCCTTTCTTGAGGTCGACCTGACCTGAAGGGTGGCCATAACTATAGGGTTCCTTCTGCAACGGTCAGTGTCATGATTGTTCATCTTACAATTTTTACACCACCTTTTCCCTTGGTTGAAAGATTTTCTTTCATCATATTTCCTTTCATCGAATTGTGGGGTTTTATTTTTATTGTCATACCGTGGCCTATCAAACTGGTGCTTACCTTTGTTTTGATCTCTAGGATCAAATTTATTAAAGTTCTGTGGTGCCCTAAAATTTTCAACCTGTTTCTTTTTGTTACCTGATACCTCTGCCTGAGCTGCTTGATACCTTTCAGCAACATTTAGCAACTCACCCAGCCTCTCTGCACCTTGTTCCATGAGAAACTTTCTCAGATCTGGAGCCATGGACTCTCTTAATTGTTCTATAAGGATCATTTCCTTAAGATCTTGGGTTTTCCCCAGAGAAGTCCATTTCTCCAAGTATGTCTCTAACCGTGCAGAGAACTGGTGATAGGTTTCACCTGACAGTAGTTTAGCATTCCTAAATTTTTTCCTATAAAATTCTGCGTTCTTTTCATATCTTAACAAAAGAGCCTGCTTTAACATGTCATAATTTTCCTGATCACCTCTGCTCATTTTGGCAAAAACTTCATAAGCTGCCCCACGAAGACCTTGAGATAACTTTAAGCTCCACCTTTCTCTCTCTAACCCATATGTGGTAGCTAATAGTTCATATCTATTTAGATAGCTCTCAATATCATCGTCTTTCTCAACAAAATGATCTAAATGAAAGTTCATAGCTGAGGTTGAGGCTCCCTGACTAGCAGTGGCATCAGAGGCAAAGGGACTGGCACCATTTTCAGGAGCATGGCCTTGAAACTCAAACTCCCTTAGTCGTAACTCATGTTCCCTTTGTAATCTTTTATCTTCTGCTTCCCTTTCTGCAGCTAATCGCTTGTCTTCCCTTTCTGCAGCCTGTCTTCTTTCCTCGGCTTCCCTTTCTGCAGCTAATTTCTTCTCTTCTCTTTCTGCAGTCAATCTTCTTTCTTCTGCTTCCAATGCTTTAGCCTCTTTGTCAGCCTCAATCTGCAACCTCTTAGCCTCAGCCCCAATCTGCAACCTCTTAGCCTCAGCCTCAATCTGCAACCTCTTAATCTCTTTTTCTGCCTCTATTCTCTTATCTTCGGCCAATCTTTCAGATTCTAATTTTCTTTCGGCCTCTTTTTCTAATCTTCTTTCTTCCCGTTCAATATATTTGTCACATTCAGCAGTGACATAAGCAATCATAATTTGCCCGTCCATTCCTAACTCTTTCGCAGTCTGTACAGCAGCAGATCGAAATTTTGCCAGGTCGGCCATTGTCTAACATACAATTGTAAACAATTCAATCTTTCAATAATTATCTAAGGACATTACAGGCACTGAGAGCTCAACCTTATTTATTTCCACCAAAGGATACCTTTTAATTCTTATTATTCCCAATATATATAACAGGAGAAAGTTCAATATCCCTGGAGCGAGACCCCAATATATGTGGTAAAGTGGGATGTTATAAATTTTTATAGGGGACTTAGTGTACTGACTGAGATCAGCTGTGAAGGTATCTGTATCTAATAGGTGTAGTGTTTTACAGATAACCTTACTTGCTACCACATTATGCCTCAGTCAGAATTATTCTGGAATATTGTGATGACTACGTTAAATGTCTAGGGTATGTATATGATGAAGTGTAAGTCACAACAACAACAGACAGATAAACAATTTAATTTATTCCACCACACTTGACAACACTGTGACACTCACACACATGTAACATTCTATAAGACTATCTGTTGCTGTCATTTTCGACGGAGTCATCTGTCAAGTTATTTGCTTATGTTTGTATCATAAGTATAATTGTGTCTTTACTTGCGATGTCAGGTTGATTAGGGGGTTGTCTTCCCTTGTTTATTCATTCATTGTGTTTGACCTTTAGGGTCAGAGGTTGACAGTTCGGCGTGGGCCTATGGGAAGGTTTTTTAAGCGGGAGTGAGATATACTTCCGGGAAGCCGGGAGGTCCTGTTTTTCTGAAGGGACCAAGGGTCCATTGTTTTTCGGGGAGAATCTTCGAAGTAACTGCTATGGCAGTTTTCCCCAGTGAATCTCTGTGCGTCGGGATGACGACAGAATTCCTTGTGTAGTTCTGAGGATTCATTTACCAGGTAATACCGACCTTTATGCATTATTACGCTTTTCGGTGGCAGAACATGTAAAGGATTACCTAGGGTGAACAGCAGTTCACGGATCCGCCATTTCAGAACTTATATATTTGTGCTCGAGGTAGCCATCCAAGACTGTTAGTCTTATATTGTCCAGAAATCCAGTGACGAAGATATATTGTGGGAGCCGCAGATTGGCGGAACTTCTATCTACAATAAGTATTACTGCAGGGTTGATGATAACCTATTTAACAGAAGTACACGGCCGACGTCAGGACGAGGCCTGTGCTTCCGGCTATTATACTACAGCCTGATATGTGCAATTGGCAGGGAGTGCCAAGTTGCACCTGTGTGTCAAGGTAACTAAGGCATCTGACGCGTTTAGTCAGAGACGCCAAGGGCGACGCTACGAACTGTCATTATTGAAGAACTTTGCTATTGACCATGCACGTCTATTCTGATGTTTACCTTTTTGAATGCCAAATGTATACCTATCGATGTCAGGTCAGCATGACCTTGTTACACTGACTGTTCCTGTTGATATTATGTGTGTTCCCGTCAATAAATGTCTTGAAACATGCCTGCAGTGTCAAAGCATCCTTGATTACTGCATGTGAGAGTATGGGTTGCAGGATCTACATCTATACGAGCCTAAACACATTCGCGTCTTCATTCGCACCCACACTCAACTCATCATACGCTCGCACTACACATCTAACAACATGTAAACTGTCTTGGGCCAGTGATCACCTCAACAAGAAAAAAAAAGACAGTTACATTTCTGGTGGACCAGTTACGTGGGCTCTTATGATACATTTCTTGTCGCCAATGTGGCCTAGAAACTTACATTTCTGATGGACCAGATCTGTGGGTTTAAAAAGAACAGAGCGAGCATTTGACATTATTGTTGACATTTATGGATCCAGAAATTTACATTCCTGGTTGGCTGTTACATGTATGATGTCTCCAGTTTTGTCGAGAAAGTTACAAGAAGGACAAGTACACATTACACTTCTGATCTGTGGGTCTAAGCTACACACGGGACAGCCGTAACACACAACGCTAATTCTACACTTGCAAGTTTTGGCTACAACAGGACAGATATAGGTCATCAACAGTTGACCCAAATAAACAGTACGAGCATTTATATCATAATGCTACATAAACCATAACAAGACATGTACTGAAGGTAACATCTAGGCATTTGCTACGTGGACCATAACTGCATAGAAGGCGGGTTCCTATTGTAAACAGTACTGCGGGTTGTGACACGTTTCATTCAACAACAGACTTTTCTAGGTCAGAGTATTCAAGCTACATTGTTGGAGGTCAAGTGTCTGTAAACAGTACGTGAAATTGTAAACATTCATGTGCAAGCCCTAATTTGAGAAGGTCATAGTAACTTTGGTTCGTGAATACCACTTTATGTTACAGTGGATTTGACGTTCAGTGCGCGTTTGACATTTCGTTTCTGTGTTCGCAAGGAGCAAGAAATTTATTTTAGTTTCAGCTGTGACTGAACTTGTTCTGCAACACATTGAAATTGATTGCTATATGTTTATGTCACTTCTACTGTTTTGTGTATTTTTCTGCGGGTTTTTCGGTTGGTGGGTCTTACGGTAAATATGCCACTTGATCGAGGCTTACTGTAAGCGGTCTGTAGGTGCAAATTTTCTTAATTTGGAAATTTGCTAGTGACAATTGGTCGCTATTGATGTTAGCTGTGATGTAATTGTACTTAACGTTGTTTTTTGTAATATTTTGTCTGTTTTTCAGTTTTGATTGTCGATTTGTTTTGTTTGTATTCTGTAGGTCTCTCCTTTCTTGTGTATTTCTCTACACAT
>JAMPIV010017648.1:0-33173 GCA_024509875.1 Oreohelix idahoensis | reverse complement strand
GTAAGAATTAGAACATATATTGCCCATAATCTTTTAAAACTTTTTATGTGATAGATTTTAAGTATCTGATCAAATTTTTGGTTAATTGACAAAAGTAATGTAAAATTTAGTAAAATTTCTTAATATTTTTAGACGTTATTTTCAAAGTCCTACAACTTTTTTTTGTATTAAAGTTATCAAAAATCCATCACTGGAAAAGTTTTAACATATAATGATAAACATTGTGTTCATATTTGGTATTCATAGCTTAATAAATAAAAAAGCTTTAGCAAATTGAAGTAGAACAAAGAATCCAATATTGCTCAGCTCTAAAACGGCAGAAAACTGCGCTAAGACAAGGAAGGAAATTAGGCACAAATTTCAACAGAAAGCCAGATAGGAAGCTGCAGAGGAAGCTGGCTATGCAACCAGTATGTTCTAAATGACAAGTAAGCAATTTTTCAGGGGCAATATTACATACTTATTTAATTGTAGTCTATTTATGGAGAAAAATGCGATTTTCTCAAAATCTAATATTTTCATCCTAATTTCCTTAAAACTTCCACACTTATGTGTTAATTGACATAAAAATTGGCACACATGTTGCCCATAATCTTTTAAAACTTTCATACTGCTGGATTTTGAGTATCTGATCAAACTTTTGATTTATTGCAAAAAGTAATGTAAAATTTATCAAAATTTGTTACTTTTTTTAGACACTATATTCAAAGTTCTACAACTTTTTTTGTATTAAAGTTATCAAAAATCCACCAATCGAAAAGTTTTAAAATATAATGATAAACGTTGTGTTCATATTTGGTATTCATAGCTTAATAAATAAAAAAGCCTTAGCAAATTGAAATAGAACAATAGAATCCAATATGGCCGCCGTTTCTATGGCAACCAGTAGTGCAGTGCCATAAAACTCTTCATTTTTCGTATCTAGTATTGATATAGGTTAAGTCTGTGCATTTTCATTGAAATCCAGCAATTAATAACGAAAATAGCATTTCAGGGTAGCTCCTCCCCTTAATTGAATCATTTCATCCAATTCCTTTTCCACTTTCGACTGAAAGTGTATAGGAATAGGAAAAGGCCTAACCCTAATTGGATTATTGTCGGTAAGAATTATGTCATGTTCTATGACATCTGTGTGTCCAGGAATGTCAGTGAGAACATCCTGAAATGTTTGTAACATCGACAAGTCTCGTCGATGTTCGTCACCAGAAAGATTAGGAGAAACAGAAACGTTTTTCCAAGATTCCGTGGAATGTAATGGAACCACTGGAAGGGGAAGGTTGACATCAGAGAAGGTAGCTTCCTCATCCTGTATGACAGACAGGGATGAATAATGACCGTGAGGTGCAGGAGCATCATCCGTTGCCTGGAAAATAGGCAGCAAATAGTCCGGACGTTCGTGAAATTCCGAAAGCATGTTTATGTGGAAAGTTTTATGCTTTCCGTCAATATCGACCACATAGTCAACATCGGAAATCCGAGAGACTATTGCATACGGACCTTTCCATGCAATAAGAAGTCTATTTTCCCTACTGGGGAGTAGGACGAATGCTTTGTCACCTGGACAAAGTTGTCGTAGACATCTATTCTTATTAGCAAACTGTCTTGCCTTCTCTTTAGCAATTTCTGATGAAGCAGTTGCTAGCTTACATGCCTCAATGATCTTTTGTCTAAGAGCAATGACATACTCATATGAGGATTGAGTTTCATCGCTAATATCATCGGCAGTGATGAGATCGTGTAATAAAGACATAGGGCCGCGTGGACGCGCGCCAAAGACAAGTTCGAAGGGAGAAAATCCTGTGTGTTCATTAGGGACTTCTCTATAGGCAAAGAGAGCCGCGGGTAAAACCCTGTCCCAATCTTGAGGATGATCTTCAGTTATATCTTACCAAGCAAAGTCTTGAGCGTTCTATTCAGACGCTCAACTAACCCATTAGACATAGGATGGTAGATACTACTGAGAGATCGTTCAATATGTAAGGTAGACATTACCTGTGACATAGTGTCAGATATGAGTTGAGTGCCATGGTCTGACAATATTTCTCTGGGGAACCCCAAGCGAGAAAATATCAACCAAAGAGCATCTGCGATATCTGTAGTAGATATGCTCTTAAGAGGAATAGCCTCTGGCCAACGTGTGCACATATCGACACATGTAAGGATAAACTGATGTCCTCTGGCCGACTTGACCTTAAAAGGGCCAATAATATCTATGGCCATTTTCTGAAACGGCCGAATAGGAATGTCAGCAGCCTGGATAGGCGCAGCATGTCGTGGTCCTCTAGATTTGACCTCCTGACATACCTTGCATGATCGGCAGTAAATACGAATGTCCTTATTGACAAAAGGCCAAAAGAAAGCCGCAAGGACTCTCGACTTCGTACGGGAAAAGCCCATATGTCCAGCACATTGCGAGTCATGAGCATGTTGTAATATTTGCACTCTCATGCTCTTGGGAACAAGAATTTGCGAATGTGCCGACGTAGTCGAATCTTGTACCATACGTACAAGTACGCCGTTTCTCATTGCAATCCAAGATTTTCTATTTGTATCCTGATTCGGATCACCTTTCTTCGCAAGAACGAAGAATTTTTTTAAAGAAGGATCTTCTTCTTGCAATTTTATGAAAGAGTCACGAGTAATCACTAAGTGACTATCTTGGCTATCAACTCCATTATCACTATTCAGTGAAGTTTCGGGTGTTTGTAGAGCTTGTGCTCTTGTAACCACTGCATTTGTAGCTTGCATGTTATTATCTTCCCAAGCAGCAATCTGCTGTGGGGTACACTCCCTAACTCCGTGAATACGACCAATAATAAGGTCCGCAATAGGATTAGGCAAGAGACAAGCATGCACATCTCCAGTAAAGAAAGGAGTGGCAATGCGAATTACAGCAGTAGGATATTTTTCTAGAGTGCCGCCAAATGTGACACATTTAATAACCCTTCCTGTAGCACAAGATGGATCTACAAGCGATTGTCTAACACCAATAATGGTGCATCCGGAATCGAAAAGTAGTGAGACCGGAGTATCATTAACAAGACCCTTATGTAGAATTAAAGAACCCCTCCCGTCATGCGCAACAGCAGCAGGAAGAGCGGGAAGTGGGTGACCACAACTTAAAGTAGTTATGGTACCCGGTTCGAATAAAGTACTGCATTGGGGGCATTTGTTTGCTCTCTCAAAGTCAAAAGCAGAACTAGTGAAAGCGTCAAAGTTTTTATTATCAACAACATGATTACAGGCTCCCTCAGTTTCCTGTTGTACAGCATTAGCCTGCTGATATCTCTTTTTTTTGTGTTGAGATCTACCCCGACTATTATTACCTCTGAAGTTATCAGAGTTATTATTATCTCTGCAGTTATTATTGTCTCTATTGTAATTGTTATCCTGGTTCGAATTCCAGTTTCCACGATTACTATCATGTTCACATTGATGCGAACATCTATTTGTTTGGTTCTGAGGTCTTCGGCAGGAATAACCTCTATTACCATATCCTCTTTTGAAATGCCTATAATTATTAGGGTGATAGTAACGAGTACTATCAGGTTGTCTCCAATTCTTCGAAGAAGAATCACCATGAAATTGATTTCCATGATTTTGACAGAAATTACCGCTACTCTTTCTATCAAAATTTTGTTGGGATCTACGAGCAAAGTTTTGACCATACGGAGCTGCCGAAGCAACTGGTAAACCTTCTTTCACCTTAGAGTTACCCATGGTTATGTGTGGGTGCGCAGTTACGTATTGGCAACAGAAATCTTCCATTTCTTTTATTGTTTTAGGTTTACGTTCATGAAGGAAAGCAAGGAAAGACTCATTGACAGACGACATGACTTTGTCTCTAAGTATTAAGTCCATAAGTCCTTCATAAGTTTTTTCCGTCTTAGATAGTTCAACCCATCGTGAGAAAGTAATGCGTATTCTTGCAATAAACTCGGAGAATTCAACTCCATTTTCAGGTAACATGTTTTTAAATTGTAGACGATAGCCGTCTTCGTTAAGCTGATATTTCTTTAACAAAGCGGCCCTGACAACCTCATAATTGTTCTTGTCAGGTTCATCCACCATATTTAATATACTTAGAGCTTTACCTGTCAGTATCCCTGATAACTGATAAACATATTTTGCTTTGTCTATGTTATGAGCTGTACATGCTTGTTCAAATCTGTCCAGATAGAACATTATGTCATCACTGGAAGGACTAAATGTTGGTAACTTAATCTTAAAAGTATCATTATTAGCCTTACCAGAAGATGAACCCTTGTTTGAATCATTACCATTACTCATGCTCGTCAATTTCAATTTTTCCAACTCTAAAGCTAAGACCTTTTCTTCATGTTCCATTTTTGCTTTCTCTTTCCTCTCATCAGACTCTCTCTGTAATCTTCTTTCCTCAGCCTGAGCCTCTTTTTGAAGTCTTTCATTTTCAGCTTCTTTTTCAAGTCTTTTATTTTCAGCCTCTTTTTCAAGTCTTTTATTTTCAGCCTCTTTTTCAAGTCTTTTATTCTCAGCCTCTTTTTGAAATCTTTCAGCTTCTAGCTGTAGCTGGAGTTTTCTCTCCTCAGCTTCTGATTCCCTTTTTTGTTTTTCCATTTCCATTTGGAATCTTTTTTCATCCACCTGCATCTGCAGTTTCTTTTGTTCAGCTTCCATTGCTTTATCATATCGAGCAGTTGCAAATTCTTCTAACTTATCACCAGTTTTCCCAAGCAATTTACCCTGCTCAATAAAGTGCTCAAATGTAGACATGTTGTCTAACATATGAGTCCAAAACCTGAAATAATTAACTAATTTATTTCAAACCTAAGTGTAACAAGTCTTAATTAAGCACTTGTATATTCACATCACATTATATTATCCCAGTCTCTGTGGGAAACAAGTCTCCAATCAAAGAACTTGTATATGAAATATCAGCACTCAATTCTTAATCATAAGTGCACTTCTCATTCAGTAGTGCACGACACTATTCATCATTCATTTATCATCAGTGTAGTAGTAACAGTGCATTAGCATAGCCCATTAACTAATTACTATAACTGTAAACAATGACTATGTAAACACATGCAGAATGTAAACATTGAAAATGTAAACAATGCAAACAATGTAAACAATAACAATGTAAACAATAACAAAGATCAGCAACAATACAAAAACGTTCGCAGAAATCAACTAAAAATAAAGCAGAAATTAATGAAATATCACAAAAAAATGTGACGATATCTGCGCTATAATTAAACAAAATACATGACACCACAGTGTATAAACAAAAATGTTGTATGAAACTAAATTATAGACAAGAGTAGGCTAACAAATACAAACAAATCAAAACAAAACTAAAGAATGCGAAATAATAACGAAAACAATATTAAAACATGTCATCACAGCTAACATAAATAGCAACAGAAGTCGCTTAGCAAATTCCAGTATCGGAAATTTGCAAACCCTACAGAAAACGCTCACAATAGACGACCTCTATGACGTGGCATAATCTAACGGAGACACCACCCAACCGAGAACCCGCTGAAATATAAACATATAAATATACGAATAACATATAAACATATAACATATAGAATGAGATGATACACAGAAGACTCAGCAGAAGTATAAGGGCACAGTTTACATACAAACAGGCCACTTAACTTATAGGCTTCCAATCGTCGAACAGCAGAAAAACGGATGTCAATCAACGTCCTAAAGAGCGAAGCTCCAACGATGATGGCACATCTGAACTGCTTCCACTGCTAACACGATGGTACTTGAGCTTCTGACATACTGTGTGTTGAGTTGTTTCGGCACTTGACCTTCTAATCCAAAAGTAAGTTGATGGAAATCGGTACTTGGCCTTCTGAGAAAACAACCCGTTTCAACCGGCACTTGACCTTCACAAAAACGACAGCACTGGAACCTTGACAGCAGCAACTTGCTTGACTTGCGTAAAAGATAACAGCAGTCCGAGTTATCCGGCAACATGTAACAACGCCGGGTACTGTCAAATTCTTGTTTCCGTCAAAAAATTGAAATTTTGACTTTTACCGGGCAACGCCGAGTACTTTGAAAATTTTGAAGATGTTGACTGTATTGAAGAATGTTAATTTCTTGAAGGATGCTGATGAATTCTTGTTGAAAATGAAGTGGGTAAGGGACCCCGTGTTTGCTGGTACCAGAATCAAACCAGCTTATGGCCACCAAATGATGCGTGATGCCATATGATGATGGATGGTATCCGCATGTCTGGTTTTGTGTAGTGTGCAGATGTGTTCAGTCAAAACAATGTTCATACAAAAATAACAGGGCAATCCACATAGGACGTCAGTAAACTCACGACGTATAAAGTCAATGATTCTTGAAACAGCCGTTGACGTTTTTCTTCATTATTTATTGTGGACGCCACAGTGAAAAAATGGTTACGCGAATATGTAGACACATCAAACAGTCATTATCACAGCAACATTCAATACAGCAATAGACGGTAGACAGCATTACAATGATGAGTCAGATGCATGTTATATTTCATAGTGCTGTAAATGTAGTCAGGTGAAAAACTCCATCCTTTTCTATAACAGCCAGGAGATAACCAGATGTATGAGATCAGTTCACTCTCCTTAGTCTGACTTCAGCCAGACAGACACGTCTGCCGAAGTATAAATAATGTCCTCAAAAATATCCTCTAGATAATAAAGGTTTTCCAAACCTAGTTCATTTAACAAAGTAGCAAGTAATGGTCCTTGGAACATGCATCAACCGATGCAGTACAATACAGCGACATGTGAGCTGGGAAAACATCTCGTGACGACGACTTTCGAAGACAGGCTATGAATCGAAATCGCTCACGACCCAAAATCGATAGAGTTAATGAAAAAGTCAATTTACCTTGCTTTCAGGAAATACACAGAAATATCACGCCTCCCGACATGTGGGAAACACTAGAGGTATTATCTCGAATAAACGAAATATCCATTAAGAGGACTACACATCCCTGACAGAACAAAAAAATAGCGGAGATCCCCTCTTCAACGAGGCATCTCTTTCGCCATTCAAATCGCTCACTCCACTAGTGGTGGGCGGAAACCGATCGACCAAAAGGCAAGACCAGTCATGCGCAGTCCGGCGCGAAAAATGACCACAGCTCAAAAACTCAACTGCATTCAATACCAACGCGAGAAGACAAATGCTTACCGAGAAAAGTAACTATAAATTTCAAGCAGTTGTTGCCCTTGCGTTATAACATAGATATTGTAATAAAATGATGTTGCGAGAATTTATCACGCAACACCAACCTCTCTTGATTGGTTGCCAGTTCTTATATCTCCCGTGTTGTCAATACACACTATCTACTTTTTGAACCATTTTCTGTACAACACCAGACACACACGTCCTTCTCAGGACGGCACTATCCGAGAAAAGTTCGCATTATCGTCAAAATGACCAGAAATAAACCACACGCAAAAAAGAGGAAGGTTTACACCAGCCCACCAGCGCAGAACAGCCAGGGTAATCACAAAACCACAACCAACAATGACAGACAACCAGAGAGCAAGACTGCCCCAAGTACTTGTGCCGAGACCGGCCCTTCTATAACTCCTGACACGATGGAGTTAGCTGTGACGTGCGTCGACCCGACTAAAAGTCTGAGTGGCCCGACTACTTGCCTAGATGAAGAAGACCCAGAACATAAAGAAATACTGAGAGCGTTACGACAGCTAGAGCAGACGACGGAAAGAATAGAAAAAAGAAAACAGTAGCTTAGATCCAAGCTGCCACCACCATACGTACCCGACTCGTCAGCAGAAACCCGGTCTACCACAGAGAAGCTGCACCAGACAACGATGACACCACCACACGATGCCGAGAGGACACCTGCAAATACTACAAAGGAGGTGGAAGAGACAACTCTTCAACACAGACCGGCACAAGGGGTAGACAAAAGAGCATAATAACAAGACGTCACCTCACAGCCAGCTGCTGATGTGGGGACAATATCATCGGAACTAGACGAATTAGACCCAGAAGCTATCGCAGAGACCGTTATGAACGCACTATACAGAATGCGTGAAGACGGAGACGAGTTCCTTAGGCTCACTCCAACATTGAAAGAAGCACTATTTGGGGAGGCTCCAGTGTCAGACATCGAGATACGCCGGAATTCAACAGAGAACAGCCAAGTCCCCCGCGGTGATCAAGAGAAGCAGAATCATGAGCAGACAGAAGACAGGGTATCGATCCCAAAGACAGATACTCAGCCAGTGGTGGCAGATGGGAGATGCCGCCCAGGCGAACCACGAAAAAGCATTCACAAAGAACAGGATCAAGAGCGCAAAATAAAAATTACGCAGTTGTCCGAAGGGGAAGCCACACTCAGGGCACTCCCGGACGACAAAGTAATCAATGTCCTTGAGAAAGTAGTAGGCAAAAGAGGCATAATAAGTATCAGAAGGCCCCAAAGGGAGTGACACTTGCCCTGAATGATACAGAAATGACTAAATCGCTGATGACTGCTCTGGCATCCGGGCCTAAAGAATTTCAGCTACCACACCGGATCAAAATTCAAGCAGAAATCTACACTGGAACCAAGAGAGTAGTCATCAAAGGGATAGACACCAGCTTGTCAGACACAGAGGCCCTCAGCTACATCCAGGCCGAAAACCCTCGGTACAGATTCACACACGCAGAAAGGCTTAAATCCTGGAACAAAGAAGACACCAGACTGATAATAGTGACTCTACAAGGGAAAACAATCCCAGAAAACATTACTATCCAGAATAGAAATCGAAGAACACATGCCTCCATCCCGCCAGTGATACAGTGTTCAAAGTGCCAGGGATTTTCTCACACAAGGAACACGTGCAGAAAAGAGACGGTCTGTAGATAATGTGCGGGCAGCCACGAATACAAAGACTGCCCAAAGGCAAAAAAAGACCACGACTATAAAGCACCAAACAACAATAGAAAATGTACCAACTGCCTGGGAAATCACGGAGCACGATACCGAGGGTGTCCCGAATACCAACAAACAAGGCAAATAATTACAGTTGCCATTGGAAAGGGGGTATCGTACCAAGAGGCAAAAAACACACTGAAGGCAAGTACTCTAGGTAATAGGCGCCAAGACAGCCTAACAGAACAGGTCAGACAGCTCACGACTGAGGTGAGAGATCTAAAACAACAACTGCGAAAGGAGAGAGAAAACCGACAGCCACACAAAAACAGAACATCAACTGACAGATGTGAAGAAATCCCTGATAGCTCGGAAAGCGCGAAACAACAACAATTCATGAACGCATTGAAAATAATACACCAAGACATGAAAAGAATTCAGCAGCAGGTAGAAGAAGATGTCAAAAAGCTGATAGAACTGAAAGAAGGAAACGAAGAGGTACTGAAGAGAATAGAAGCAGAAAGAATGACCATTGCAGAAATAACTTCAAACACAAAAGATATTACAACGAACGACCAATCAGACGAAGAAGTCATCGAGGAAACGCTGGAAAAGCTACTCCCAACAATTATAGAAAAAGCGCTATCTAAGATACAAGAGCACAGAAAGACACAAGAAACAGAAAAAAGGAGGGCAAAAACACACCAAACCACACAAGCCAGATAGGGAGGCAGGATACGAAATACACTATAGAACATGCCACGGCAACACAAACTGAGAAACAACGAGGAGGACGCCAGCTAGTGGTCCTTTTTTAGCACCAGTCCTTTTCAGGACTAACAACCGGCCACCATCGAAGAGCATAACACACAATATACCCAAATTATAACCTATTTCCAGGTTGAACAGGGTATAACAACACTATAGTCGACTAAAATGAAGAAGAATGAAGAAGAAGAACACACTATCTATTATTTCCAGGTCAATATGCGAATCTTTTTTCAAAAAATTATGATATGTTTCTCTTCATATTTCCGTTTATTTAATGATTATGAGTCGTTTGTAAATTTAAAACCTCCATAGGTGAAACATAGGACAGAAGACAAGCAAGGGAAAGACGTCTTTGTGAACCAGGCGTTCCACATAAGGAAATTGTTATAGTGTTACATTATTTTTTAAACTTTTAAATATGTATCCAACCCCCACACAATATGCTCATGTAACCTTCAATTTATTGCTAATATAACCTCTCGCTTTATGGCTTACATAAAATCTATCTTTAGCGATAAATCATCTCTCGCTTAAATACTAATATAAATATGTCGATTCAGTGCTACACTAATAAGCCCATCCCCATAGTTCTAAATAAACGCCATGTCTTGCTACAGTAATGTAAAAAAAAAAAATTAATGATGAGGATGTTATCATCATCAACATCACACTACAGCTTCGTGTGGAATATAGGCCGTAAATCGTTTACGTCAAGCCCTCCCGTCTTGTACTATTACGAGTACTTATGTTTTTTCCATGTATGCTTTATTCTTTATAAACCTGTTTCAATTTCTTTTCCAGAGTGTTGTTGAGTCTCCATCTGCGTCTCAGCATGTTGTGACCTATTGGTAATATTCGGTCTAACATCTTTTTAATCAGGCCACGTGGTAGCCATATGATCACGTGACGGTCCCAAGCCCGTAAAAACTGAGAGGGAAAAGATCATAAACTAACACCATCAGCTGAAGCAGCAGTATCAAAAACTATCATAGAAAACAAGGATAATGCTGCAGTCAAGATTAAGTCTATCAATATTGCCTTAAGGGAATATAAAAACAGTGAATTAGGCATCTTTCCAGAATCCTATATATAATATCCCAGCTTTTTCTGTCTGTAAATAACGCCAGAAAGTAGTAACACTCGACAAATAAAAGTGCGCAAAACACGGTGTGCAAGCGCTATTTGAACGGGCGTGCATGTTCGGACTTTTTTTTTTTTTTTAAACCTCGGATGTAAAATAAATATTTCGGTTTTTCAATACTCTGCCGAAAAAAGTAATGATCGACAAAGAAAATTGCGCAAAGGTTTGTGCAATGTGAACGGCGTGCATGTTCAGACTTTGAACAAAATTATTTTACTACTATAATTAACAGGAATGGGCGTACAATGATCTAAGTTTCACGCTTTTGTTAGAATAAAATAAACTGGTATTTTCCCTAATGATCGGCTACCACGACAAGTATGGGGAATTAAGAGACTTCCCAATGCTAGGTTCAGCATCGAGAGGTGTGGTGACCAGTTTCTTTCCTTGCTGCGTTTTCCTTCCCTAATTTAAGAGCAAAGTCATGTGCCCATTTGCAGCTGGGTAAACTGAACCGTAATGATACTGTGAATCGAACCCGGCACCTTTGCCGCCAGAGACTAGTGCTCTAACCACTCTGCCAATCGGACGGTCCAGAACTAACGTAGCGACTTTTAATAGCCGGCAAACAGCCGTGTTCTATATCACTTAGAGTTTAATAGCGGGCAAACAGCCGTGTTCTATATCACTTAGAGTTTAATAGCGGGCAAACAGCCGTGTTCTATATCACTTAGAGTTTAACAATATTTTCTTGATCGAGCCAGTTTTCTCTCACGGACAGCCGTGTTCTATATCACTTAGAGTTTAACAATATTTTCTTGATCGAGCCAGTTTACTCTCACTTACAGCTGTACGTCGCATTGTCTCGATCAAGAAATCACAACAAAGCAAAATTAGAAATTAAAACAACAGAAAATCTCAGTACTCTTCTGATGAACAATCGGATATTCACACCTAACAATATTTTTCACAAGTATTTGAATAAGTAATATTGCTGTCGCTAGCTTCCTGGGATAGTAGTTTTTTCTAGAACAATCAACAAAAGACATGGTCTATATTTTGGTCGTTTAAGTATATACCTACCAGAAGCAGTCTTTGCTCATGATCAGCTTTCTTAAAGCCTGAGCTATTATACCCGTTGGGAGCCGCGGTAGCGCAGTGGTTAGTGCACTGGCTTCCTAGCTCGGTGGTCCATGGTTCGATCCCCAGTTGAGGTGGGATTGTTTAGACCGCAAACGGCTCCGGGGTCGACCCAACCTCATGAATTGGGTACCAAAGGAACTCTAGGAAGGTTAAGGCGGCCGGCGTGATGCTGACCACATCACCCATAGTGTGCCGATGGTCAAGAAAATAAGGGTCTCACTATATTCCCAATATGCCTCAATGAGCGTGTAACGGGATCCTTTACCTATTATACCCGTTAAAACCAAAAGCAAAATCTGAAACCTTCAGCATCTGCAGCAGATTTAGAAATCTGAGAAGCAAGGGTAGATAAATAGAGTGTAATTGGACTAATTACTAAACAGCTCTTTAATGAAGATTTATTTTTAAATTCATGGTTATCTTTAAAGTGTTGCATTGATAGCCTGTGTCCTGAATATATACTTGAAGATAATTTGTGTTCCTTGAATATGAGCACAAAATTAGGATTATATCAGAGCTGTGTGCTTTCTGTGCTTCTTTATGGTGCGGAGAGCTGGAGAGTTACGGAGAAGGAAATGTCGAAATTGTCCTCTTTTCACACAACATGCCTACTAAAAATTTTCCGAATTTTTTGGCCGAATACCATCACCAACCAAGATCTGCTTACTCGGAGCAAGCAAGAGGACATGCACACCATCATAGCTGGCAGACGCTGGAGCTGGGTTGGCCATGTCCTCAGATGAGACCCTGATGCCATCACAAGAACAGCTATGCTACGGACCCCTGAAGGAAAGCGAAAGAGAGGCCGACCAAAAACAACTTGGCGTAGGACTGTGGAGGCTGAGATACAAAGAGTGAACCAGAGTTGGTGCAACTTACGAAGGATAGCCGCCGACCGAGCAAAGTGGAATCAATTTGTTGTTGCCCTACAAGACGCCACCAGGCGTAATGGCCACTGACTGCTTTGACGGTCGGCGGCTAAGGATCAAAGAAGAAGAAGAAGAATATGAGCAAAGACTAATAATAATAATAATAATAATAATAGTTGCCCATCGCAAGCGACGACGGCAACAGCTTCAGACTTGAGTTGTGACACATCTGTGCCGTGATGTCATGTGGCTAATTTGTCCTATTTTGGCCCTACAGGCCCTGTCACATATGTTGAAGCGTTTCTTTTGTCCTCCTACTGTTTGCTTACCCATGGAGAGTTCGCTGTAGATCAACTGCTTTGGGAGGCGTTTTTCGGGCATGCGAACAACATGTCCGGCCCATCTAATTTGGGCCCTCTGCAGCAATGTGTAGATGCTTGAAATATGTGCTCTTTTGAGGAACTCAGAATTAGATACTCTATCATGCTGTAGCCGTGAATCGTATTGCAAGATTCGGACCTCTGCCCTTCCAGTAGCTAATGTGTTGTAAAGTAAATACTAGAAACTTCCTTCTCTCAGACTGACTCTACGTTTTTCCTCATACCCACTGTTGATCAATCGATTCCACTCAGAAACAGCAGTGAAAATAACAATGGTGGAACTTTATTAACGTAAGTTGAATAATGGGTAAAAATAGTATGCCCAACCTTCCTCTTCAAGGTTGGCAGTCTTGCAAAATATAATCTTCAGTTTCAAACAATCTCAGTATCAATTTTTCACATACATTTGCTTGTCTTCCTTACTACTACTTGTCCCAGCTATAGAACATGTCATATATTTATTCAGATAGAACTTCCTGTCGTTCTTCTGTACTGCTTATTTATTCTATGTTTATTTTCCTATGTCTCTTGTTATATCTCTCCACGAGAAACTGGCCTTTACCGCCAGGGGGTGTCATGTTTGTCAAGATTTCATCTGTTTACTGCCCTCTGCTCAGATCTGGTCTGCTGAACTACATACGCTAGTTATAAATCAAAATGTCAACGTACCTGGTTTGGTTTCTTCATTTTGAATACACTTTTTTCATACACAACACTTTTGTCCTCCGAAAATATATCTGATAATAACAGTATCAAGTCTTACGCTGAACACGTTCCATATCTAACTTAACACTTTAGAGAAAACACAACTCTTTTCTCTTTCTACGCCTAGCGCGTCTCAATATCAACTTTCACACTTCGGGAGCAAAACCTTTCCCTACCTACGCCTTGCGCGTCTCTAACCAGACTGTGTAAAAACCCCGTTCTAACATTCTTCGTTCACGCCTAAAACTCAGTTCACGCATCACGGCTTTCTCGTGCATACTTTTTTTTCTCAACTCACATAAACCTGTAAGGGACTTAATTCTAAGTTACTTCCCTTTGCATAACTATACACAACTCCACTACTCTCCTCTTACCCTTATTACAAAGTCTTCATATGCTAATTTACTAAACCGTATCTGCTAACCCACTACATCTGCTTAACCCAAATCAAACACTTTACGCACCAACCAATTATCTGGAGTTTCCTTCCTTAAGACAAAGCTTAACTTTACACATCTTACCTCCTTTCATCAACGACAAACAATCTGTAACCAAACCCATCCACATCTCTTCAACCATCTTACCACACTCTTTCTCTCCATCAAAACCAACCAACGTTCACACATCTCCCCCCCTTAAAAAAAAATTTCTCTCACAGAGAAAATTTCCCCCAAAAAATCTCCACCCACTCTCTTTCTTCCCTCTTTCACCACCAACTCCATCCCTCTCTTCACCAACCTCTGTCCCAATGAGCCAAACACCAACTGATCTTAATGCGACCCGCCATTTTCCACTTCCAATCAACCTCACACATCTTCCTGTTTACAATTTCCATTTCATAGTATACATTTTCCATCATGGAACTGTTTCCAATTTATACATATTACTGAATACAACTCGTTTCATGTTACAACTTGCACATAATGCAATTCATTTCATATTACACCTTGTATATAATACAACTCATTTCATAGTACACCTTATCGTTTGCTCCTTTACTACTCTTACTATACCTTTCTAGCATCATTAGCCATTTTCCAACCCTTTATATCTACTCCCAAGTTTATTATCCCGCCTACGCGAATTATCTTGAAATTCCGCCTATCTCATTAATCGTTCTTCTTAGTTGCATATTTTTCCTCCTTGTGCATTTTCTTTTTCTTACCATCCATGTCTATCGTCCATCCTCATCTCCGATCCACTTTTACTGTGTATCTTGTCTTCCTCTTATAAATCTGGCATTTCCTATATGGCTTCGTTTCCCTCTTTTTCGTTCTCTCCAGAACGTTTACTTATCTCTTCTTCAAATATATATGCTGCCTTGTCTATGGCTTTTCCTACTTGTCATATGTCTTCCACATTTCTTTTCCATCTTCCCTTGTGGTTAAAAGAAACCCATAACCATATACAATTGTGTACTGTTTCCTCAACATAATTACTCATGTCCTATATTCTCATTTCCTTTTTTCTTTCTTATTATCTCCCTATAACTGTCTATATCTTATAACTTGGAGAAGCCTCGCTTCCCACAAAGTCTTCACAAGACTCTGGCAACTGCCGAAAAATCTGCATCTTCCTCAACTCCGTTATCAGCTCCCTCCAGCCTATCTCTTCTAATTTTCCATTGTCTCTATATCTTCGCCATTCCTCTATGGCTCTCATCTACTACCATATTCTCTGTAGTTTCTCCAATACTCCTTTAGTTGTCTCGTAATTCCCTTTCGTCTCCTCTCTGTGACTTTTCCATTCCTCCCATCTACGTCTCTCTCCCTTAATCTATGTCTTCCCTGCCTCTTTCCTCTTCTCTTCCACCACTGCAGTAGTCCATCGTTCGGACCTATTCAGCTCACTTTTATGTTCAGTGTAGAACGATTGCATTAGTTTCCAAACAACTAGACTCCCGCTGCAATTTTCTATCCTAATCTTCTCCTTTCTCCTTTATCTCCTCTACCTCTCGTTCCCTCCCTGGAACTGTGCTATCCAATCAAAATCTGTACATCCATATTTCTCCACATTTCCCCATAATAACTCCATATTTCTTCTGCCGTGTTCTGCTCTACGGCTTCTCCCAACCTCTATCTCCATTGTTTACCTGCCGTTGTCACCACGGCTTTCCAACTATAGTCCTGCCATTCTCCGATGACCTCTACTTCTTACCTCTCCTTTACTCGTCTCCTCTACTGCAGTACCCTATTTGTCCGGTTGTACCAAGTTTACTTCTTAAGTGCGGTATGGACCAATCATACTGTCTTTTAAAGACTAGCAACCGCCGCCATATTGTTTATCCCTTATGCTGTACGTCCTCTCCTCTCATAGCTTCCATCTCCTCCTCACTCTCTATCTCACTTCATCATAAGTTTATACAGCCTCTCTAGGGCTTCTTGCTGCTTATCCACATCTTGAGTCTCCTCTACTCCTCTAACTTCGTTAACCTTTTGCTTCCTCTCTACCTCTCCATCTCTCGTCTCTCCAGAATGTCTCTCAATCTTACTCCTTCAACCGTTTGCATCTATTTTTCTCTATATTCTATTTCTTCCCTTCCCATACTCTCTAGGTTCCTCTCAGGTTCTCTACTCTTAGACTGGTCGCTACCTCGACATCTACTTATACTCCTAGTATCTCCCCTATTACTGCTCCTATTTCTCTCCTCCTTTCTACTACTAGATCGGTATCTCCCTCGATCCTTAGTAGTTTCTTTACTTCTACTATCACTTCTATGTCTCAGCCTATCTCGGCTCTTAGATCGGAAATCCCGTCGATCCGTATTCCTCCTTTTTTCTCTACTATTATCTCTCCTATTCTCCTCGCTCTCTCCAGTCTTGAATCGGTATTCTCCTCGACTCGTATCTCTCCTATTACTAGCCTCTCGTCTCTTGGCTCGGTATTCTCTTCGACCCGTATCCCTACTTGCCTCCATATTATCTCTACTCTTAGATCGGTATTCTCTTCGGTCTGTACTTCTATTATTACCCTTATCTCTCCTCTTTGACTCCTCTCGACTACTAGATCGGTATCTCCTTCGATCCTTAGTAGTTTCCCCACTTCTACTATTGCTGCAATTTGTCTTCTCCTTTCTAGCATTTCAACTCTTGGATCGGTGCTCCCTTCAATCCGTACTCCCCATTCCGTCGTCCATTCTCAGCTTCTCAAATTTTCTATCAATAAATTCGCATAGTGCAGCTATATCTTCCCTACTTCCCGCTGCACCACTATTTCTTACTTTATTCTTCCTCTTTAGTCTGACCTCTTCTACATGTCTCAACTTTGCTAGACGCCTTCTGTAATCCTCTGAATCGTCTGATGACGACGACCGCTGTCTCTTCATCCCTCTTATATTCTCTTCCTCCATCTCTTCCTGCGTATCTGCATCTTTAGCTGATGTGTCCCCTATATTCTGAGTTTGACTTGCACCACTTTGTTGTTTAGTTTCTATCTGTTGCTCCTTTTGTTTCAGTAGCTGCTGCTCCTGTGCTCTGTTTCTTTGTTCTGCAGCTCTCGTATGTTTGTACGGTGCATCTATTTCTGTTTCAATATTATTCCATTGTTTCCTTATTCCTGTCGTATCTTCTAGAATCTCATTGTACTGATTACTCTCTGTATCCTGCCATACTTGTATTCTGTCTTCCTCTGGCCTATATGTGCCCATCTCCTCTTGTTCCCTGTTTAAGATTTGGGGGGGTTGGGGTTAACCGATCAGATGTTGTTTCCGGTTCTGCATGGATTTGTGCTCCTCCTGCCATTGTGCGACTCTGACTACCTGTTGATGTTTCTCCATAGTCATCTTCCCATCCTACTCTCCAGTTGTCTCCTATCCTGTTAGACTTATTCCAGTCACTATCCTTTAGTGTTGCTTCAGTTCTACGTGTCCCTATCCGTTCATGTGTATTGTTATGTTGTTTCTGCTCTTCCGTGTAGTGTGGTGTGTTATTGGGAATCCGTGTACATCTTTCTTGAACACGGCCTCTCATATTATACATACTAGGCTCCTTATATAGCCTCTTAAATCCATCGGTCTATCGTCCTCTATTTCGTCTACGACAAGCTTGTAGATTTCTTCCTTTCTTTCTGATAAGTCTATATCAAATTTTCCTTCCAGAATTTTCTGCACCTCCTTTAGTACCACGATGTCTGGTTTAGTTCTTCCAAGGATGGCTTTTATTTCTTTCCTCAACTGCTTTATACTTGGTTGAGGTATTTTGATCCTTTCCATCTTTTCTGTTACACCGTTAATTCTCTGTATTCCATTCTCTTTTGTGTGCTTTTTCTCTTCTAACACTGCATTGAGTCTGAAAGGTGTGCATACATCTTTCTTTATTCCTATCTTGTCTTGCTTCCTTGTTTCCACTTTCTTCTGCTCTCTGTATATCCTGTTGTCAACTCTATGTTGTGGTACCGCCATTGTTTGTGTGCCCATACTCGTAGTTGTTTCTGTTTGTGAACCAACACTGACCATGTCTATATGTATGTTTTCCTGCTTCTGGACGGTTGTTCTAATTTTACCTGTCCATGGTCTATTCCTATTACCTTCTTTTGTTGTGATATTTTGATGGTGAGATGTTATTATCTTTCTCCACACTCCTAGCGGTTCTACTTTCATTTTCCACCCGTTCTGTGTTTTTATTTGGCATTTCTGTTGGTTACCAACATTTATGTTGTTTATTTCAAATATCCTTCCTTTCTTAATTTCTCCCACAAAATTCCTGACCGCGATTCTTGATCTTCTCATATTCAAGCTTTCCCAATGTCCTGATCCATAGTTGTTATTAAAACGTGGGAATGTACTCTTACTGCTATTACATGTTATTATGTCCCTGTTTATTTTGATATTTGTTACATTTCCATTTCCCAATTTCGCGATCTGTACATATGTTTCTCCTTTCATGTTTATTCCTGTTTATAACTGAACCATCCCAATTCATCTTCCTATTCATGTATTCTTGACATGTTTGTTTTTGACGTCCTCCCTTGTCAAACCAATTCCTATGATGATGTACTCTGGCCCATTGTCTATGTTGTTGAGACCTATTTACCACACTCACATAGTGAGCTGGTCCGTCTGTACCCTGAGTGTAAATATTTGTGTGTCGGACTCTGTCACGAATATTTATGACGCCCGGGTTGTGTCTGTAATTATATTGCGTATTGTTGTGACCCGTGAATTGAGCACAGTTACCGGACAAGGCTTCTGTGTGTCTAGTGCGTGTCGGATTACCGGTTTCAACTCTTCGTATTGAGTGCTGCGGCTGTAGTGGCCTGTAATTACATTCAAATTGTTTATGTCCTAGTCTATTGCAAGCATAACACACGACTGGCTTGCTGTCTACCTGTCTTGATCTACAAGACGTTTCTGTTCCTCTCCCTCGTCTTGATATTCTTCTTTGTTGACAATGTCCTATCTCCATAGGTTCTTCTTGTGTTTCTTCGCATGGAACTACCCTACCAAGCCTGAGGTCCAATCTTCTTCTAAGGTTCTCTTCGGCTGTAGCAAGTGCAATGGCCTGTGACAAGTTTTGTGGGTCCTTCCTGAGGAGATGTAATTTAATTGGTATACCATTCAACCCATCGACGAATATGCCCACTAACTGTTTTTCCACCTCTTGCTGGTTAATTTGCTGCCCCAAGAAAACTTCTTCCGCTAGGTTTAACAACCTGTCGCTGAACATTTGAATGGGTTCCTCTGGTTGTTGTTGTATGCTCCTCAGCAGCGTCCACGCATACGATGCATCCGTAATTTGTGCATACCTTCTTATTAGTTCTTTCTTAAAATCTTCCCATGTCTCATCTGGGATAGTGTCAAACCTGCGTCTTATAAAATCTGCTACTAACCCGCATGAGGAAAGATATGCAACCTGCTTGTACTCACCTTGGTCCATATTGACCGAAGTGCAATATCTTTGTATCTCGAGCAACCATTTTCTACATAAAGTAGGATTCCCTGAATATGGTGTTATACTGTTCCGGATATTCTGGAACTTACTTTCATTTCTAATGGCAGTCATATAGCCTTGGCTACCTGCTCAAGAGCACACATTGGGATCCAAACCCGCCGTAAGTTGTTGTTGCATCTTGTCTTGATCTGTAAAGTGTTAGTGTTAATAAAACACCTGGAAAGAAACCAATATTAATATCCTGGTTGGCCTGCAAAAGAAAATACCAACGACTATCTATACACAATATTTCATCAAATTTTTGAACTACGAAACAAATTTTTTTTTTAGGCAACACTGTGATTGTAAACACAGAACCTAAATATCAATCTAAATCTTATAATTTAACTAACTACTATAATGACTAACTTAATTAACTTGTATCTAAATGTTTACGTGTTACATAATCTGTTTTCCTTGATTGGGATACACACTTGCTCCTCCAGTATTTCAGAATTAATCAACACAATTTTTGTCTTATACGGCTGTGTAATATGTTATTTTTGCGCGTTGGGCCTGTTCATAATTCAGAATATTATCTCATGCATGAGTGCCTGTACTCTGACGGTTGTTGGGTGATGTAGACTGTTTTGTTCTTTATATTCTTCTTAGTGCACTTGTCCTTCGTGATGTCTTGACTTTTGTGTTATCTTGCTTTGTTTCTTCAGCTCGCAGGATTCCTTTGATTTGTATCTTTTTAATGAACTTGACCTTCATTCTGTCTGCAGTATTTTAAATCTCTATCTTTTATAGGGCTGGTCAGGTGCACTAAAATATTCTGTGACCGTTGTAGTGCTAGATACGAAAATATTTTATGCAACCGTACCTAATATGTGATGCCGAAACTGACATCTGAGTGGAGTCTGTCTTGCTTTATAAAAGTTTCTTGAACTATCATTGAGTTATAAAAGTTTCTTGAGCTATCCTAGTGTAGGGCTGGTTCCGCGCACCATTAGTTACCTTGTTATCTGTTGTCTTTGCAACTGCCTACTGTAGGGCTGGTCACGAGCACCATGAATACCCTGTCGACGAGGATGGATATTGCAATGTTCTCGCCTACTGGTCTTTCCAGTAGCTAATGTGTTGTAAAGTAAATACTAGAATCTTCCTTCTCTCAGACTGACTCTACGTTTTTCTTGTACCCACTGTTGATCTATCGATTCCACTCAAAAACAGCAGTGAAAATATCAATGGTGGAACTTTATTAACATATGTAGATAAATGGGTAAAATTGGTATGCCCAACCTTCCTCTTCAAGGTTGGCAGTCTTGCAAAATACAATCTTCAGTTTCAAACAATCTCAGTATCAATTTTCACATACATTTGCTTGTCTTCCTTTCTACTACTACTTGTTCCAGCTATTGAACATGTCATATATTTTATCATGTAGAACTTCCTGTCGTTCTTCTTCTGTACAGATTATTTATTTTATGTTTCTTTTCCTATGTCTCTAGTTATATCTCTCTACGAGAAACTGGCCTTTACCGCCAGGGCTGTCATTTTGCCAAGATTTCCTCTGTTTACTGTCCTCTGCTCAGACCTGGTCTGCTGAGCTACATGTCGCAAAATTAGTTTCAAGTCATTGCAAACGGGTTCAGTTAGATTTATAAACCTGCCAACGATCGATTGACCGCTTTCAAAATGGCGGCGTATCAGCGAAATGTGTATCAGACAGAGGAAATCGCCAACGATAAATAAAAGCAGAAGGGAATCCGTATGAAAAGGATTTTACATTTCAGTACAGGGAAGGATTGTGTATAACTGCATATAAGAAGGAACGGTAGGAAGTTCTCATTTACGGAGATATATGCGTATTTCGGCTGCCCACAGTTACGCTAAAAGCGTGTAACCCACTTCTGTTCTAAATATTAAAATCAACAAATAACAGTTTGGGAATTTACATGGATAGGAAGATAGAGTTTTATCAGCTGTATAAAACTAGATAAGATGGAACAATATGGATATTATATATGCCGAGAATGATAAAGGCAAAATTTCAGTCGACGCACAGATCGGCTGAAATCAAGGTTCGGGAAGGATTTCTCAGGCCTAGGTTTAGCTGTGACGTCGGTACTCTCCGATACGTCCGCGCTATACGTATTTAAAGCGTATCGGTAAAACTGGAGGGATACACAACGAAGTAGGTTTGAGACAGACTGGACGCAGGGTCGCCATGCAGTGGATACCGTCTCATTGTGGAATACCAGGAAACGAGAGAGCAGACGGACTGGCTAAAGAAGGTGCTGCAGACGAACAACCGGATGTACCAGTAACGTACCATCAGAAGAAAAAGATGATCAAATCTATCAGAAAGCCACCAACATCAACGCAGGATGACTACCAAGCTATGAACAGATCAGAACAAATAGTCATTCTGCGCCTCAGAACAGGACACAACCGCCTCCGCAGCCACATGTATACAAAATTCAAGATTGGCAATTCAGCCATGTGTACATGTGGACAGGCACCCCAGACAGCGGAGCACGTACTGCAAGATTGCCCCGAATATGATATATTGAGGCAAACCCACTGGCCCAGAGAAACAACACTGGAAGTAAAACTATATGGACCCCTGTATGAACTACAAAAGACAGTGAAGTTTATACAAGAAACAACATTGCAGATATAGACAATATATTTCAAGCGAACGAAAGAAGAAGAAGAAGAAGACAGACTGGAGGCAGAGTTTCGCCACGACCCATGAATTGTGAGCGGATCGCCAGAAACATTTTTAAGTCCAGTATCTGAAGTCTGAGGGTTCCATGAAATAACTCAAACCAGACTTCCAGTATCAGAAGCCGGTGTAGTTCATCCGAGGCAATCCCACAAAAGTGCAGGACCCCAAAGAGTGAAATTCAACTGGTCATTGGCATCCCTACTGTTGGGCCTACCAAGTGTGATATCAGCAAAGGACAGTTTCAGCAGTATCAAGTTGGAAAGATAAGTGTCCTGTTTGACACTGACCACCTATACATGTGAAACAGCCAATAGTTGAAAACAATAAGTAACCATACAGAAACTCAGTCAACTGATGACAGTTATCCTTAAATTCAAAGGACTAATAACAGTGATTTCAGTAACTTTATTATTTAAGATCTTGAAGTCTAAACAGACAATAATAGTAATTGTGTGAATACTTTTATATATATATGTGTATGCTCTTTTCCAACTAGTAGAAATAGAATATTAGTGTAATTATTAAACTATTTTAACTGTACCTGAGGATTTATTCACTTCTTCCATTTTGTGGGTTCAGTGAATGTACATTTTACTTATCCCCTAGAATATAAGTAATCATAAGATAGTCACAGGGAGGAGACACCTTAAATTCTGGTTCTACTTCTTACCAACTGGGCCAGGGTTTTCACAGTCTGACTATTTTTATGATAACAACACACCAGTGCTTATTTCTAAGACTGGGGTATTACTTGTAAGGTCAGAACTCGTTACTGGCATACTCTTACATAATAAATACTTTTAAATACCCTCCCGCTACAGTGGGGGCTCGTCCGGAATATATCTTTGATATTCCTGAGCCAACTTTCCATTTCTGCTGTGTAGAAAATTTTGTTTTGTAAAATTTTTTGGAAAGAGTAACATAGTAGGAAATAATTATATTGTTAGGAGTACCATTGAGTACAGATAAAGAAAGCTGTTTCATATATGGTGAAGTCAGTTTAATTAACTTTAATTTTAACTAAGTTAATTATATTGTAGTAAATTAGTTTGAGTAAGATCGCTTGCCCTACTAGACTACAGATACATCATGGCTGACTTGGTCAAATTTAGGTCTGCTACACTGCAGGTGGGAAAAGAGCTTGGCATGGATGGTGACGCTCTGATCCGGTATGTCACGACGGAATGTGAAAAGTACACCGAGAGAGAAGCAAAGCAATTAGAAGCAGAGAGAGAAACAAAGAAATTAGAAGCAGAGAGAGAAGCCAAGAAATTAGAAGCAGAGAGAGAAGCCAAGAAATTAGAAGCAGAGAGAGAAGCCAAGAAATTAGAAGCGGAGAGAGAAGCCAAGAAATTAGAAGATGAGAGAGAAGAAAGGAGGTTACAAGCAGAGAGAGACCATGAGCTGAAAATGAGACAGCTTGATCTTGAACTTCAGGCTGGGACTATCACCAATGGTAATAGCTCACCTCATTCTGCGAATAGCTCTTTTCAGAACACAGCAAATGGGGCCATGAACTTCCACCTAGATCCATTTGTTGAAAAGGAGGACGCAATTGAGTCGTACCTGGATAGGTATGAAAGGCTAGCCTCTACATATGGACTGGAAAAGGAAAAATGGAGAATAAAGTTATCCCAGGGATTGAGAGGTATTGCATATGATGTGTTTCTGAAACTCCCCAAAGAAGATCAGGAAAATTATGAAATACTAAAGCAAGTCTTACTGATCCGGTATGAAAAGAACTCTGAGGCATATAGGAAGAAATTTAGAACTTCTAAACCTCTACCTGGAGAAACATATAACCAGTTCTCAGCTAGGCTAGAAACGTATTTGTTGAAATGGAGTAGTTTAGGTAAGTATCAGAAAACCTACGAGGATCTGAAAGAAATGGTTATGTTAGAGCAAGTGAAAGATTCCATGTCTCCAGAAATGAGGAAATTCCTGATGGAACAAGGAGCAGAGAGGCTGGAAGACATTTTGAAATGTGCAGAGAGATACCAAGCAGCTCAAGCTGAATTGGTAGGAACAAAAAGGAAGCAGGTAGAAGGATATAAGCCACCACCGCAGAATACCGATTTTGACCAGATAGATCAACCATACAGAAACAAGCAAAGTTTTGATAATAAGGACAAGAACCCTCAGACTCAGGAAAAGAAACCCTACAAACAGGGAGATAAGTGGTGCAAAGTTTGTAAGATGAGCAACCACAACACTGATGAATGTGGGAGGAAAAAACCCCTTCATCATGCTGCATGTCTACAGGTGAGGACTTCTGTTAGGAAGGAACTGACTGTGAGTCAGAATAGCCTCCATCACCCACCTACCCAGGAGATAGTGACTGTTAATGGCAAACAAGTCACAGGAATGTATGACACAGGTTTGTCCTATGACGCAGTCGTGTGTGCATCTCTGGTGTGCCCTGAACAAATCACCACAGAAACAGTAGATATTCAAGGGCCACTAAAAGGAACATCACCCCTTACTTTACCCATAGCAAAGATTCATGTCAGTTGTCGCTATGTGGAAGGGGAGATAAATGCAGCAGTGATAGATGATCCCTTTTACCCCCTAATGTTGGGGCGTAAATATGTTTTCTTGGGAGACCCTGTAAAACCTATGGTTATGGCAGAAACCCAGACCAGGTCTGACTCCAGGAACATAGAGAGGGACACCAACTTAAAATTTCATTCGACTGAAATGAAACGGGCTCAAGAAGCAGACAGCACATTGAAGCCTTGTTTTGGCAAATTGTCAAAGACACATAACACACCAAGGAAAGGACACTTCTATAGGGAACATGGACTCTTGTACAGGAAAGCTAGCAGAGGGACGAAAAGTCATGGTCAAATGGTTGTACCATCCACCTATAGGAATAAGGTTATAGGCTGGGGACACATATCAACTTTGAGTGAACACCTGGGTAATGGTGCCACAAAACAAAGAATAGCCACCCAGTTCTACTGGCCAGGTATTACGGAAGACATAAATCAGTATGTAAATTCCTGTCCAGAGTGCACCTATGTAGATTCAGAAAGTCGACGGAAGAGTCTTCATGAAAAATCTACAAGCAACCCAGCAATCAGGGGTACTCCCGAGATTTGCACGGGAGGGGAAAGGAAACATCCCACACAGGTTCAATTGCAGTCTGAACCCCATGCGCTGGAAAAAAGGAACAAATCACGTAGCGAAAATCAAAAACCTACGGATTTGCGAGGGAAAACCACATCCAACTATCAACGAAAAGAGGGCGGTAAACTTCATGGGAAACCTACCGACCCCGTTTCACCAGCAGTAAGAGCCTGGATGAAAAGCCGAACAGGAAGGAGAGAGATAGTAAAGGATGAATATATTCTTGGAAAACAGAATGTGGGCGCAGATTTTCTTAGTCGTCATCCCACAGAGCTTGAGGAGGATAGAAGGAAGGAAAACTAACCTCGGAATGGTCGATTTGCAATTGTCTTGTACCCAACAGTTAAGCTAGATATCATCCAGCTTAAAATATGGGGGAGCTATGTCGCTAAATTGGTTTCAAGTCATTGCAAACGGGTTCAGTTAGATTTATAAACCTGCCAACGATCGATTGACCGCTTTCAAAATGGCGGCGTATCAGCGAAATGTGTATCAGACAGAGGAAATCGCCAACGATAAATAAAAGCAGAAGGGAATCCGTATGAAAAGGATTTTACATTTCAGTACAGGGAAGGATTGTGTATAACTGCATATAAGAAGGAACGGTAGGAAGTTCTCATTTACGGAGATATATGCGTATTTCGGCTGCCCACAGTTACGCTAAAAGCGTGTAACCCACTTCTGTTCTTAATATTAAAATCAACAAATAACAGTTTGGGAATTTACATGGATAGGAAGGTAGAGTTTTATCAGCTGTATAAAACTAGATAAGATGGAACAATATGGATATTATATATGCCGAGAATGATAAAGGCAAAATTTCAGTCGACGTACAGATCGGCTGAAATCAAGGTTCGGGAAGGATTTCTCAGGCCTAGGTTTAGCTGTGACGTCGGTACTCTCCGATACGTCCGCGCTATACGTATTTAAAGCGTATCGGTAAAACTGGAGGGATACACAACGAAGTAGGTTTGAGACAGACTGGAGGCAGAGTTTCGCCACGACCCATGAATTGTGAGCGGATCGCCAGAAACATTTTTAAGTCCAGTATCTGAAGTCTGAGGGTTCCATGAAATAACTCAAACCAGACTGTCCAGTATCAGAAGCCGGTGTAGTTCATCCGAGGCAATCCCACAAAAGTGCAGGACCCCAAAGAGTGAACTTCAACTGGTCATTGGCATCCCTACTGTTGGGCCTACCAAGTCTGATATCAGCAAAGGACAGTTTCAGCAGTATCAAGTTGGAAAGATAAGTGTCCTGTTTGACACTGACCACCTATACATGTGAAACAGCCAATAGTTGAAAACAATAAGTAACCATACAGAAACTCAGTCAACTGATGACAGTTATCCTTAAATTCAAAGGACTAATAACAGTGATTTCAGTAACTTTATTATTTAAGATCTTGAAGTCTAAACAGACAATAATAGTAATTGTGTGAATACTTTTATATATATATATATGTGTATGCTCTTTTCCAACTAGTAGAAATAGAATATTAGTGTAATTATTAAACTATTTTAACTGTACCTGAGGATTTATTCACTTCTTCCATTTTGTGGGTTCAGTGAATGTACATTTTACTTATCCCCTAGAATATAAGTAATCATAAGATAGTTACAGGGAGGAGACACCTTAAATTCTGGTTCTACTTCTTACCAACTGGGCCAGGGTTTTCACAGTCTGACTATTTTTATGATAACAATATACCAGTGCTTATTTCTAAGACTGGGGTATTACTTGTAAGGTCAGAACTCGTTACTGGCATACTCTTACATAATAAATACTTTTAAATAACCTCCCGCTACACTACATACGCTAGTTATAAAACAAAATGTCAACGTACCTGTTTTGTTTCTTCATTTGAAATACACTTTTTCTTACACAAACACTTTGGTCCTCCGAATATATCTTATACATCTTAAACCCTTATTACCAATTCTTCGAAAGCTAATTTTCTAAACCATAACTGCTAACCCATCCATACATCTGCTTATCAACAAACACTTACCACACTCTTTCTCTCCATAAAAAAGCTAAACAATCAACGTTGTAACAAACCCATCATCTCTTCATCATCCACATCATCATTAACATTATCATCATCATCATCATCATCATCATCATCATCATCATCATCATTAACATTATCATCATTTTCGCTAATTATGGAGCATATAGCCAACACTGCAGATGTTCATCTTGCAGGAAGTTTTGTCCCAAGCATTCATATGGCCATACAGTGGTGATGTAAGTAACAATTTGTTTGACATGAGGTTGCCAGCCTTATGAATTTCCTCATATAGGTCGCCGTTTACAACATTGCCTTAGGGAGGCGGTGGTCCTATTTTTTTGTTAGAGAACCCCGGGAAGTACACGGGGCGTTGCAACTTTTGTAAATCTTTTATTACGTGGACAGAAGCAGTAACTCTAAGTAATACACTTCCAATGTTGAAGTAATACACTTCCAATGTTGAAGTAATACACTTCCAATGTTGAAGTAATACACTTCCAATGTTGAAGTAATACACTTCCAATGTTGAGACAGCAACATCTAGTGCAAAAGGAAACGGGAGATAAAAACTCGCAATTAAAATAATTTATTTTCATATTAAACTTCTGCTTCGCCGTTTGCAGGCAAATAACTACATTTTTCTTATGAAGTTGAAAGTCCGTTTCAGGCTCCTCTCGTCACCAAACTGTTTTTAACCTCAATTGGGTTGGAGAAGACCATGCTGCCAAGACGTTTCTCTCAAGAAGCCGACAGTCTTAGAGTACTTGTTTCACTGTTTGCTTATCCTTCCCACATAGGTGCATATCTGTCTGTCCGATTTTCAGTTTGTTGATTAGTATTTGAGTCTGAAATGGTCAGTCCTTTGTCTAGCAATTGTCACTTGGTGTCTTCTTGTTAATGAGAATTATGGTTCTACTGTATCGGTCTTTCGTATTACAAAACAGTCCTTGTTCTGGAACTGACAGGATTAGCGAGGCATAGGTAAACCAAGAAACACACGGAGAAGAGAACTGGAAACAGAAGTGAAAATGATGAGGAAAACGTAGAAAGCACTTCAGCTGATGGCACGTGACAGGAGAACGTGGCATATGTTTGTTGAAGGCCTATGCTCCTAGGGAACATAAAGGGGATTGATTGATTGGTTCGGTCTCTGGGTGCTCCTTGTGCCACATGTCCTGATTATTGCTTTTATCTCTTCATATGAAGCCCTGTCTTTAGCATAGCTATTTCTTTCTCCTTATTTGGTAATCGTTTGCACTGGGCTGGGATCCATTATACTTTTATTGTTTTGAATTTATAACTGTTTTCTATTAGTGCTTCTGCCAGGCTGTCAAATTCGTTAATTTTTCCCACCATTAAATCAATACAAGTATCAAAACAGACGTGCACATTAGGAAGAAACTTACAGTAGTGACATACGCTGCATAAGCACATCTGAATGGAACAGTATTTGAGGAGCAATAAAAACCCCTGCAACAGTAATAGTTTATATGTCCTGGGTAATAGCCACATTGTTGCCCTTCAGCTAAGCAGCCACGAAACTGCTGAAATAGTAAATCGGAACGTTATATATATATATATATATATATATATATATATATATATATATATATATATATATATATATATATATATATATATATATATATATATATATATATATATATATATATATATATATATATATATATATATATATATATATATATATATATATATATATATATATTCATTCATAACCCTCCACTCCCAAAGGAGCATAGGCCTTCAACAAACACATGCCAAGTCCTCCTGTCCCGTGCCATCATCTCAAGTTCTTTCCATGTTCTCCTCATCATTTTCACCTCTGTTTCCAACTCTCTTCCATGTACTTCTTGGTCTTCCTCTGCCTCTCTTGCCCTGGGGGTTCCAGAACAAGGACTGCCTTGTAATGCTATCAACAGGTTTCCTCAGTGTGTGTCCTATCCATCGCCATCGTCTTCTTCTCATCTCTTGTTCCACTGGCACTTGTCTAGTTCTTGTCATCAGTTCCACGTTGGTAACCTTGTCATACCATTTTAATCCCTCTATTCTACGCAAGCACCCATTTATGAAAGTCTGTAGCTTTTTGGTTGTTGTCTTTGTTGTTCTCCATGTCTCCGAGCCATACAATAGGACTGACTTCACATTTGAGTTGAAGATTCTTATTTTCGTGTTGGATCCGATTTCTCTTGATCTCCATATATTTCCCAATGCAATGAAAGCTCCTCTTGCCTTTTGTATTCTTATATACATAGTAAGTAACCCGTCAAAATTGACGGTTTTTCTAATTATAGTGTACTCCTTCTGTTACAACCTCAAGACGGCACAATTTCTACTTTGGTAATTTCATACACTACAACGTTGTAGAATATAAGCGACATTTTCGCCTACACACTCAGGTCGCTGCTAGAAGAAGAAGTCCAATCAGGAGCAGTCTATCTTAGTATCTCAAGGGCCAAAATCAATTGCGAATAAATGTCTTATTTAGGTAGGTATCCCCCTACTACCCTCATGTAAAACATCAAACATTGACATAACATTTTGCCCTGTACATGTGATTTTCAAACTGCATAAACGTGAGGTCTTGCTTCTTCCGTTTCGCCTCTAATGTTTGCAAACTTACTACTTCACAGATTAAACATTATAATCTTCTCCAAGATGTTACTTTCTGGTTGTTGATTATCACAGCATAGTCCATCAGCCAGAAGTATTACATCACTGTACGTGCCTTAATCTTTACCAAGATTGTTATCTTCCTACATTCCAGTGAGATCGATCGTGTATTTGGGCACGTTATGTTTACAAACTAGCACCTTATCATGTTACAACATGGTTTCTTGTATCTTCCCAGACAAAGAGTCTGGGGTAACAATAGAAATGGCGCTCAGTGTAGTCTCTTAATCCGCCTGGAGATGGCATTAAGTAAAAAGTCAGTGTGGCAAGTTCGCTCCTTTGCTAAGTGTCACAGATAACAAATGAGAAAATAACCCGGAGAGAAGGGTGGGTGAGAGGTGTGACATGATGTGATAAGAAAACTTTGAAAGATGAAAGCAAAAACAACCAAAATTGGAAGAAATAGCGTGTAAAAGGAATGACAAAGTAATAATGCCGGCGAAGAGTAAAGATTATTTAAAAATGAACGAACGTATTTCGTAACATGGGGTCATTCGTGTACGTTATAGGTCATTGTCTAGCAATTTGTAGGTCATTAAAATCCTAGACCTAGTCGTTACATTGTTAAACAGTGTCGTCACCATCAACCCCTGTCAGCTCCCCAAGGACAACAGGCCTTCAACTAACGTTGCCCAGTCTTCCTGTCCTGTGCCATCAGCTGATGGTGTTTCCATGTTTTCTTTATCCCCTTCATGTCTACCTCCAATTCTCTACGTGTTCTTTGGTCTCTCTCTACTTAACTCTCTCTTAACTTCGAGATTTCAGAACAAGGACTGGCTTGTAATACCAGCAATAGGTTTCCTCAATGTATGTCATATCCATTTCACCGACTAACCAAGACAGTCACCTAGGGATCCTTCTCACTTCTCATGGCTAATATCGACATTGCTTAAGTATTAAATTAATAATACACTGGGTCTATTTCTGTTGTCTCTTCTCCTTCATTTGCTCAGTAAATTTGTCTTTTATCTTCTTCTACTGTGGTCCTTGGCCACTGACTGACAAAGCAATCAGTGACCATCACGTGTGGACGACTTGTAGGGCAGCGACAAACTGTCTCCACTTTGGTCCTTGGCCACTGACTGACAAAGCAATCAGTGACCATCACGTGTGGACGACTTGTAGGGCAGCAACAAACTGTCTCCACTTTGGTCCTTGGCCACTGACTGACAAAGCAATCAGTTACCATCACGTGTGGACGACTTGTAGGGCAGCGACAAACTGTCTCCACTTTGATCCTTGGCCACTGACTGACAAAGCAATCAGTTACCATCACGTGTGGACGACTTGTAGGGCAGCGACAAACTGTCTATACTTTGGTCGGTTGACAACCATCCTTCTTGTGGTGCCCCAGCTCAAGTTCATGCTATCATCTCTGGCTCCATAGTTCTCCGCCAGGTGGCTTTTGGCCATCCTTGCCTTCGCTTTCCTTCTGGAGTCCATAACATGGCAGTTCCGGTGATGGAGTCAGGATCTCTTCTGAGAATGTGGTCAACCAAAATCTGACGTCCACACGTTATGATGGTGAGCTTTTCTGTTATGATAGTTTTAAATTTTTTGACATGTCAAAGTAACCTTGAACTCAATGTTTTTTTGTTTTTTTTTTGTTTTTATTTACGCGTTGAACTAATCATTGTCACAGAGTGGCTTTAATTAGAGTCTGTCTGAGTAATAACAGCAACTCATCACAAGCATGCAATGTGGAAAATAATACGACAGTTATGAAACAACGGAATTACTTTTTATTGCTTTAATGAGGAAGTAACCAGCAAAAAAATGACGCCATGAATTATATTGTGATCTGTCTGGTGCATGTACTGATGACAGCATTATTTCTACTGATATCATTTCATTTCTTTCCATTCCCTTTAAACTTCACTGGATTATCAAAGTCAAACTTATCACGACTTATGGTGAAACGCATGAAAGACTTGCATGTTCTTATAATCGTGGCTCAATTTATTGTTCACGGTGCGATGCATGTCTTTTAGGTATTTTCCCCCAAAAGTTGGCGTGATTTTTTTTATTCTTCGTTATAGGATGGTTCACTTAGACAATTAGTAATAAGGAAATTTAGTAGAAATGTCTTGCATTATTGTAGTACTCGTTTTCCCATCTGGTTTGTATAACTGGTGGTTGGAAAGAAAGACTACTAGTTCGTACTGATAACGCGAATTCATAATGTCTAAACTACAGTTAAGGTACACAAAAAGTACGCAACAATTATCTTTATCAGTCCCCTACAGTAGTACGTGTTATGAAACTACGTTTGCTTACTTACTATAGCTATTGACGTTATGTATATGTGTGTGTTACATTGGTTAATGCAATGTTAGTATTACGCTCTTACTGCTGAAGTTAAGAATGTATTAATTTGAAATCACGTGTAGAACTGACCCATTGCTGGGCAGACATGTAAAAAGGCAATGTTGCCTATGTCACCGCTGGACTGGGTGTTTTAAAGACTGGTCCAAGAAGGCACCAATTAAACTAAATGTGACAGTGCTATCTCTTCTTATTATAGTAAACTAGGTGACTGGGGCAGGCCTAGTTGTCTACCTTCTATTTGTCAATTTGATCCTTTGACCTATCTTCCAAGTAAGAGTATATCTTAATAGTGGCCCTCACCGCCAGAGTTATTGATTCCTGGATGATATTCTCTCAAAACTTCCAACCTAAACTCGTTCCATCCCTTCTTATGAGGTTACTTAAGTGACAGCTTCGTATAGTAGTTAGTTTCTTTATGTCCAGTATCTTGTTTACTCTAGCACTCAACAACCTTTTAGAGACTGAACCCAACTTGAGCAACGTTCCATCAAAACAAACAGTGTATTTACATCATATAAGTTCATCATAACAGAGGCATGTGGTACTAATTCCAGGTACAAACATTTCCTAACTA